>CAWUFW010010055.1:0-177500 GCA_963921515.1 Calotriton arnoldi | reverse complement strand
AGAGAGAGAGATCGAAAGAAAGAGAGGGAGAGAGAGAGACAGAGAGAAAGAGAGCGAGAGAGAGAGCCAGAGAGAGAGAAAGAGAGAGAGAGAAAGAGAGAGAGAGAGAGGAAGAAGACAGGCGTGATATGTCTGAATCTTAGGAGACGGAGGGAGAGAAAGAGAGAGAGAGGGAGGGAAAGAGAGAGAGAGTGAGAGAGAAGAGAGTGAGATAGAGAGAGGGAGAGAGAGAGGAAGAGACAAAGACAGAGAGGGAGAAAAAGAGGAAGAGAGAGAGGGAGAGAGAAACAGAGAGAGAAACAGAGAGAGAGAGAAACAGAGGGAGAGAGAGAGAAGTAAAGAGAGAGAAAGAGAGAGGGGTTGGGAGCGAGAAACATGAAAAGAAAGAGAGGATAGCCAGATAGAGAGGGAGAGACAGAGAGAGGGTGGGATAGAGGCAGATAGAGAGACATGGAGAGAAAGAGAGGGAGAGAGACAAAGAGACAAAGAGACAAAGAGAGAGAGAGAAGAGGGAGGCAGGCGTGATATGTCTGAATCTGAGGAGACAGAGGGAGAGAAAGCGAGAGAGAGAGAGAGGGAGGGAGAGAGAGAGAGAGAGAAAAGAGAGTGAGATAGAGAGAGGGAGAGAGAGAAGGAGGAAGAGACAAAGACAGAGAGAGAGAAAGAAAGAGAGAGAGAGGAAGCAAGAGAAAGAGACAGAGAGAGAGAGAGGGCGGGAGAGAGAGAGAGAGACGGAGGAAGAGAGAGAGAGAGCGAGAGAGGGGGGGAGAGAGCGAGAGAGAGAGAGAGAGAGAGACTGAGAGAGAGACAGAGAGAGAGCGAGAGAGAGGAAAAGAGAGAGAGGAGAGGGAGAGAGTGAGAGAAAAAGAGAGAGAGAGAGGAGAGAGATGAGAGAGAGCGAGAGAAAGAGGAGAGAGAGATAGCAGAGAGAGAGAGTGAAAGAGAAAAAGAGTGAGAGAAGAGAGAGAGGGGGGAGAGAGAGAGAGAATGTGTCTGTGTGTGTACACACTCGTGTGTGTGTACGGGTAGCAGGTGTGTGTACGGGAGAGAAAGGAATGAGCGAGAAAGAGAGAGGGAGAGGAGAGTGAGGGAGATAGAGAGAGAGAAAGAGAGAGAGAGGGAGAGAGAGAGAGGAAAGAGAGAGAGGAACAGGGGGCGAGAGAGGGGGTGGGAGAGAGAGACATGGAGAGATACATAGAGAGAGAAAGAGAGAGATAGAGGAAGAGAGAGAGAGATCGAGAGAGGCAGAGAGAGACAGCGACATGGAGAGAAAGAGAGGATAGCAAGATAGAGAGAGAGGGAGAAAGACAGAGAGACTGTGGGATAGAGGCAGAGAGAGAGACATCGAAAGAAAGAGAGGGAGAGAGAAAGAGAGAGAGAGAAAGAGACAAAGAGAGAAAGAGAGAGAGAGAGGAGGGAGACAGGCATGATATTTCTGAATCTGAGGAGACAGAAGGAGAGAAAGAGAGATAGATAGAGAGGGGAGGAGAGAGGGGGACAGAGAGAAGAGAGGGAGAGAGGCGGAGAAACAGAGAGAGAGGGAGAGAGAGGGATGAAGAGAGAGAGAGAAACAGATAGAGAAAGAGAGAGGGAGAGTGTAGGAGAGTAGGATCTGCCTCTTATGTTGCCCCCACTTTTTTTCTGATGTTTACACTGGTTTCTGGCTATACTCAGGCTGGGACCCTGCCAATCAGGGCCCCAGCCTCTCTGTTCTCTCTAAACGACTTGGAGTGCACTCTAGGTGCACTAGTGATTGGATACTGTGGTACCTTATGAGTCCCTAGTATATGGTACCTTAGGTGCCAAGGGCATAGGTACTTCACAGGCCTACCAGGGGCTGAAGCATGTATTATGCCACCCCTGGGAAACAGACTAAATCTGACACCACAGGTCTGCTACTGCAGCCTGAGTAAGGTGGTGCATGCACCCCTTACTGTGATATAGGCTACCTATATCACTACATAGATACACACATATAAACCTATAAGTCACTCCTATGGCAGGCCTTATCAATCCTGAAGGCAGAGTGCTTGGTTCCTATGTGAGAGGGTGCCCCTGCATGAGCAGAGCCCCTCTGCAGCATTCGGAGACCCTTCTCTGATGCTGTTTGTAGTGGAGCCTGACCATATACTCTTAAGCGCATTATAACCTCGCGTTAAATGCTAACTTTGGGATGGCTGCACGGAAACATGTTGTGTTTGGTGTCAAACATCATGGAATACTACCCCCCGCCAGTTCTGGCGGCGGGGGTAGCATTCCACCCTTCTAGAGGGATAGACATGTACCTACTGTGGAAACGCGGTAGAATCCTGAAGAGCCCTGGCATCACAAAATGGATGCCACCAGTCACAGATACCGGGCTGCCCTCCTGCTGATGACCGAAACTCGCAGTGGAGGAAGCCCAACAATAGGTATCCTGTCACAGGAGGGTGTGACCACCTTCCAGACAGGGTTTAGTGTATTGGGGCTGGGTGGGTGCACTCCTAGAGTGCTTTGAAGTCCTGCACTGGGGGAGCAGAAGGCTCCTCTGTGCATATGCCAGTTCAAACCAGCTCAGGGGCTACCTGCCCCTGCTCTGGCGCGAAACTGGACAAAGGGAAGTGGGTGTAGCCACCCACTCCCCTGACCCTCCCATAGGTGGGGTCATAGAGCTAGTCCCTCCCTTCCTTTTAGTATAAGAGGGGAACCTGTGCATTGCAAACTAGATATCCCTGGACGACGCTCTGAAGAAGAATCCTGGACCTTCGACGTTCCACTACCTCTGGAAGACTGAAGAATCTCCCTTGGAGTCAAGGAGTGACTCCCCTGCTTGGCAGGCACCAAAAACTACAATGACGGTCGCAAACTACGCCGCTCCCGCCAGAGCCCGAGGTCCCTGCAGCCCAAGATGAGGATTTCCTGACTTCTCAAAGGCCATCGTGAGTCCCCAGCGAAGCTGAGGCCAGTGGACCCCACGAGTGACGAGGAACCGCAGTCCCTGGGTACCGTGCACTATTGTCAAGTGCAACCCCTTCACGACGTTCTATGAACCTGTGCTTTGGACCACGTGTGGTCCCAGCCTCTAGCAGGAATCCCTCTGAAGATCAGAGGCCTACCCCATCTTGAGTGACCGTGGGCCCCTGTTGAAGGAATCCTCCCGAGGCGTCTTTGCGATCCCTTGCCAGCCGGCTTGTGGGTCCCCTGAAGACTTTTCTAAAGAACCAAAGGGCTCCCCTGGTTGCTCCAGGCCTGCCCTGACTTACCCGTGCTTGACTTTTTACGCTTTCCACAAGACTTGCTGCTACCAAGGCTTGTTGGCTCCAATCGGGTTGCCGACACCGCAGTCAGCTGCAGACTTTGTGGGACACGCCGAATCCAGCTCCTGGTCGTTGTCGACGCCTCCTGGACCTCGTGGCCGAAGAGTCAAGACACCCGTGAACGACCTGAATCTGCCGACGACGGTGGGCATTCATCTTCCTTGCCCCGAGTCACTGCCCAGTGACTTTGAACACTGTCCCCTCTGCTTTCAGGTCTTCCTTCTTCCGAATCCAGGCTTGGATTCCACCGGACACTTCTTCGGACTTCACAAGCAGCAAGTCTTCATTGGCTCCCATTGAAAACGACGCCACGACCCGACACCAAAGGACACCTATGCACCCGGCTTCCCTGGGTGAGGTAACTCCAGCACTACGGTGCTCCTGTGGGTGTTGGACCTAGAACTACTTACCGTGTAAGTGACTTGCTTGTAGCTACTCCCGAAGTGCCGTTAAACTCTTAATTTCCAACCGCGACTTGCCCCATTGAAGTCTACGGCGATCCGCGCCTGTGTTCACGCACTGCACGCGTCCCCCGTGGGTCCTTTACTTACCTGCCTTGGGTGGTTTCGTGAGGGCCCAACACTTCTGAAGGCCCTGGGCCTTGTCTCTTTGCAAGTCGTTGATCTTAAGTCTCTTTTTTAGTATATGGTCTGGTACGCCCCTAGGGCCCCAGCCATATTTGTGCTTAATTTATCGTGAAACGTTGATTTGTGCATATGTCCTTGACTTCTAATCTCATAAAGAGATTAGTAGAGAGTTGTTTAGTAATAAATACATATATATTTGATATATATACCTGTGTGGTGTCTTTTCATTTGGTGATTCAAGAGATTGTGTGGTAAAACAAGCTGCTTTACATTCCTCCAAGACTTAGCCTGAAGGCTGCTCTCCACAGCTACCACTAGGATAGCTTTCTATAAAGGTTGTCTTAAACCTACCTACCATAAGAGTCGAATTGTACTGGTGCAAGGTGTCCACTTTAATTAGTGAACAGCATATACCAGGCCAACTTCTCACAGAGAGAGAGAGGGAGAGAGAGAGAGAGAGAGAGAGAGGGAGGGGGAGAGAGAAAGAGAGAGAGGGAGAGAGAGAGAGAGAGAAAGAGAGAGAGGAGGAAGAGAGAGGGAGATAGAGAGAGGTAAAGAGAGAGAGAGAGACATGGAGAGAAAGAGAGGATAGCAAGATAGAGAGGGCGAGAGAGGGAGAGAGACAGAGAGAGACGGTGGGATAGAGGCAGAGAGAGAGAGAGAGAGATGGAAAGAAAGAGAGTGAGATTGAGAGAGAGACAAAGAGAGAGAGAGAGACAAAGAGAGAGAGAGAGAGAGAGGGGAGGGAGGGAGAGAGAGAGAAATAGAGAGAGAGTGTGAGAGAGAGAGAGAGAGAGCAACAGAGGGAGAGGGAGATAGCGGGAGGTAGAGAGAGAGAGAGAAAGAGCGAGGGGGTAGAGAGAGAGAGGGAGAGAGGAGAGACAGGGAGAGGGTGGGATAGAGGCAGTGAGAGAGACATGGAGAGAAAGAGAGGGAGAGAGAGAGGGAGTGAAAGAGAGAGAGAGAGAGGAGGGAGGCAGGCGTGATATGTCTGAATCTGAGGAGACCGAGGGAGAGAAAGAGAGAGAGAGAGGGAGAGAGAGAGAGAGAGAGAGAGAGAGCACAGAGTGAGATAGAGTGAGGGAGAGAGAGGAAGAGACAAAGAAAGAGAGAAAGAGAGCGAGAGGAAGCAAGAGAATGAGACAGAGACAGAGAGAGAGAGAGAGACAGAGAGAGAGAGAGAGGGAGGAAGAGAGAGAGAGGGAGCGATATAGAGAGAGGGAGAAAGAGAGAGAGAGAGAGCACAGAGTGAGATAGAGTGAGGGAGAGAGAGGAAGAGACAAAGAAAGAGAGCGAGAGGAAGCAAGAGAAAGAGAATGAGACAGAGAGAGAGACAGAGAGAGAGAGAGAGAGGGAGGAAGAGAGAGAGGGAGCGATATAGAGAGAGGGAGAAAGAGAGAGAGAGAGAGGAGAGAGAGAGAGAGGGCGAGAGGAGAGAGAGAGAGAGAGAGAGAGAGACTGGGAGAGAGAGCGTGAGAGAGGAAAAGAGAGAGGAGAGGGAGAGAGCAAGAGAAAAAAGAGAGAGAGAGGAGAGAGAGAGCAAGAGAGAGAGAGATGAGAGAGAGAGCGAGAGAGAGAGGAGAGCGAGGAGAGAGAGAGCGAGAGAGAAGAGAGAAAGAGAGGAGAGAGAGATGAGAGAGAGAGCGAGAGAGAGGAGAGAGAGAGGAGAGAGAGAGTGAAAGAGAAAAAGAGTGAGAGAAGAGAGAGAGAGTGAGGAGAGAGAGAGGGAAAAAGAGAGAGAGAGGAGGGAGAGAGAGAGAGAGTGTGTGCGTGTGTGTATGCGCTCGTGTGTGTGTACAGGTAGCAGGTGTGTGTACGGAAGAGAGAGAGCGAGAAAGAGAGAGAGAGAGAGGAGGGAGATAGAGAGAGGACAGAGCGAGAAAGAGAGAGAGAGAGAGTAGAGAGAGGGAGATAGAGAGAGAGAGAGAGGAGAGAGAGAGAAACAGAGAGAGGGAGGGAGGGGGAGTGAAAGAGGAGAGAGAGAAGAGCGAGAGAGAGATAGAGAGAGAGAGAGAGAGAGAGAGAGGGAGAGAGAGAGAAACAGAGAGAAAGAGAGAGTGACAGAGGCAAAGAGAGAGATAGAGACATAGAGAGAGAGAGAGAGAGAGAGTGACAGAGGCAAAGAGAGAGAGAGAGAGAAGGGGGAGAGAGAGTTAGAGAGAAAGAGAGAGAGAGAGAAACAGAGAGGGAGAGAGAGAGAGAGAGAGGAGAGAGAGAGAGAGTGAGTGACAGCGGCAAAGAGAGAGAGACAGAGAGAGCAAAAGAGAGAGAGAGTGTGACAGAGGCAAAGAGAGAGAGAGACAGAGAGAAAGAGAGAGAGATAGAGGCAAAGAGAGAGAGAGAGAGAAAGACATAGCGAGAGAGAGAAAGAGAGAGAGAAGGGGAGAGAGAGATAGAGAGAGAGAGGAAGAGAGAGAGAAAGAGAGAGAGAAAGAGAGAGAGAGGGAGATAGAGAGAGAGAGGGGAGAGGGAGAAACAGAGAGAAACAGAGAGAGGGAGGGAGGGGGAGTGAAAGAGGAGAGAGAGGGAGACACAGAGAGCAAGAGAGGGAGAGAGAGAGAAACACAGAGAGAGAGAGAGTGAGAGGCAAAGAGAGAGACAGAGAGATCAAGAGAGAGAGAGAGTGTGACAGAGGCAAATATAGAGAGACATAGAGAGAGAGAGAGTGACAGAGGCAAAGAGAGAGAGACATAGAGAGAGAGAGAGAGGGGGAGAGAGAGTTAGAAAGAGAGATGGGGAGAGAGAAAGAGAAAGGGAGAGAGAGAAAGAGGGAGAGAGACGGAGAGTGAGTGACAGAGGCAAAGAGAGAGAGAGAGAGACAGAGAGAGCAAAACAGAGACAGAGAGTGACAGAGGTAAAGAGAGAGAGAGACGTAGAGAGAGAGAGAGAAAGAGAGAGAGAGAGAGAGACAGAGGCAAAGAGAGAGAGAGAACAACATGGAGCGAGAGAGAGAGAGAGAGAGCAAGAGAGCGCTCTTAGCTCCAGACTGCCAAGCTGATCGATTGCAGACCGAATTGCTGTCCAGAGAGAGGTCCTGAGGAGGGGGCGGCAGAGTCCATTAGAAGGAAGGCACGGGAGAATCGAGGAGAAGTCGAGTATCAGAGAGGGGAACGACGCAGGCGTCGTTGTAGAGAGGTCACCGGTCCTGTCCTGATCCTGGAGGAAGTCTTTTCTCTTCATCCTTCCTGGGTCCTATTCTTTCAACTCCTTGGCTAAGGGGTTTGGTTCTCGCACTTAGGTAAATATAATGCAACCTTTAGTTGCGCTGCTATCTCTATCTTCTCCTCTTCTTTAAACACCGTCATTTTTAGCAATAATTATTCTATGCTTAATCTTGGGTATTGCGATTAAGTACCATGTGGCTCTGTATTTTACTCTGCTAAATCTTTAGATAAACATTTTAAAACTTCCTGACTCAGTGGTTATTTCAGGATTATGTACTATAATGAATGTCACTCATTTTAAATTTCCCAATTAGCAAAGGATTCATTGGTAAGTCATTACTCTTCAATCAGAAGGTAATTGGTAGCAGGGATTTTTGATAAGAGTAACAACTGATAAAATACAGCGTAGGTATTAGCGTAGTATGAGTGTATGGGTCCAAGTGAGTATCTGGTGTATGAATGTTGTTTGCTGATATCGCGCTGGATCACAGGGTTGGGCCCAGGTGGAAGCTGGTCAAGGAAAGGGTTGCCAATGACCTGACCACTGTTGTCGAGGGCGGGAAGGAGCAGGAAATAGGTAGTAAATTTAGAGTTGTTCTAATCAGGGGGCTCCAAATTATGTTTGGCCTGGGCCCCTTAAAATCTTAAGATGTCCCTGGGAGTACATGGTATGTCCCTTATGAAGTTACCTGATTGGTTCGCCCTCTGTGGGAAGCTCGTACTGGACACACCTACGTCACCCCGGGCAGTGCGCAATTTATTTTCCAGAGCTAAGGGGCATATTATCAAGCCCCTATCGCCACCACAACGTCACTTTTTGTGACGTTGTGGTGGCGATAGGGTCAGCGCCCTATTATCAAGGCAGTGTTAAGCCACTTAACGTGGCTTAAAGCCACGTTAAGTGGCTTAACGCTGCCTTGATAATAGGGCCCCATCCACACTAAACTTGGCGTGAAAGGGGGCGTGCAGTGGGTGTTGCGGTGGGCGTTCCACCGCAACACCCATTGAAGTCGACGCTGCCACCTATTATCAAGTTTGGCGATAATAGGTGGCAGCGCCGAACTTAAGACCAGAAAAATCCTGGTCTTAAGGTGGCGAAACGAGGAGAAATGCTTTATTTCTCCTCGTTTTTGCTTTTTCGATGTGTGCTGCCTTGCGCAGCACACATGGAAAAAGCAAAATGCCATGGTTTGTTCATGTACAGGAAGGTGTCCCTTCCTGTACATGAACAAACCGTTTTGCAAAATGCCATTTTGTAACTTCCATGTGTCCTTCCTACACATAAACAAACCTCCCTGCTCGCAGACACCCTTGCACTCTGGTG
The DNA here is from genome assembly GCA_963921515.1 of Calotriton arnoldi. NCBI lineage: Eukaryota > Metazoa > Chordata > Amphibia > Caudata > Salamandridae > Calotriton > Calotriton arnoldi. The sequence continues at coordinate 169,129 of CAWUFW010010055.1, read as the reverse complement.
CAAGGGTGCCTGCGCTGGCGCGCGCTAAGTTGTGTAACTTAGCGCCATCGTAGGGGGAAACGCGAGGCTGCACCATATCCTTGTTAATATGGTGCAGGCTGGCGTTTCCAAAGTGGCGGAGAGAGGTGTTACTGTTAAGCCAAGACGGCTGACGCCTCTCTCCGCCACTTCCTTGCTAATATGCCCCATGTGTTTTAAGCACATCATCAGTGCTGTGACTCATCAGGTCCCGCGCCACTGAGGGGGGCCTATAGAGATGGGGGTGGGGGGAAGTCTGTGTTCTTTCTCATCAGACACACGTTCACGAACTCCTGTCCTTCATCACAGCATATCTACAGCTGTTTTCAGGGTGGAAATGCAGTGTAAAAGGGCTGTGACTACCCCCCCTCCCCACCCCCCCGACTTGTGAGTTGTGGGTGTTCACCATGATTAGCAAGAGCCCCCACACCGCTGCACCCAGCCCACGAGCTGACCCCTTCCGCGTTCATTACTGGTAGAAGTGTTAGAGTGAGTTCACGTGTTACTGAGAGTAAATGTACATGTAGTGAACATGCCTTCGACTTGTTGATGAGGTGTTGAATAAATACATGTTCAGGTGTGCCCGGGTGAGGCGTGTCACACGTTCATCAAAGACCCCCGGGGCATATAATGTCTTTAGGGCGACCCCTCTGAAGACAGGCCTCGGGCACAGCATATTTATTTAATGCATTTTTATATAGCGCAGACTTTACCCACAGGTGTCAGAGCGCTTCACAATAGAACCAAGTGTAACCTACTTGGTTCTATTGTGAAGCGCTCTGACACCTTGAGGAAATTTACATACTTACACGTTACAGATACAGACGAGATAGATGAAAAAGTAAAATAAAACAATCAGCTCAGCCGCCTCCTCACAAGTCATGGGTTCACCAGTGTTTGTGCAGCCGCAGGGACTGTGTCTGGCTGAGGCGAGCCCTGGAAGAGCACAGGAGGGGTTTCTTCTGTCCTCCTACACTCATCAGCTGAAGCCCACCAAGGAGGGACCCTCAGCTCAGCCCCCTGCTCACAAGTCATTGGTTCACCAGTGTTTGTGCAGCCGCAGGGACTGTGTCTGGCTGAGGCGAGCACTGGAAGAGCACAGGAGGGGTTTCTTCTGTCCTCCTACACTCATCAGCTGAAGCCCACCAAGGAGGGACCCTCAGCTCAGCCCCCTGCTCACAAGTCATGGGTTCACCAGTGTTTGTGCAGCCGCAGGGACTGTGTCTGGCTGAGGCGAGCCCTGGAAGAGCACAGGAGGGGTTTCTTCTGTCCACCTACACTCATCAGCTGAAGCCCACCAAGGAGGGACCCTCAGCTCAGCCCCCTGCTCACAAGTCATGGGTTCACCAGTGTTTGTGCAGCCGCAGGGACTGTGTCTGGCTGAGGCGAGCACTGGAAGAGCACAGGAGGGGTTTCTTCTGTCCACCTACACTCATCAGCTGAAGCCCACCAAGGAGGGACCCTCAGCTCAGCCCCCTGCTCACAAGTCATGGGTTCACCAGTGTTTGTGCAGCCGCAGGGACTGTGTCTGGCTGAGGCGAGCCCTGGAAGAGCACAGGAGGGGTTTCTTCTGTCCACCTACACTCATCAGCTGAAGCCCACCAAGGAGGGACCCTCAGCTCAGCCCCCTGCTCACAAGTCATGGGTTCACCAGTGTTTGTGCAGCCGCAGGGACTGTGTCTGGCTGAGGCGAGCCCTGGAAGAGCACAGGAGGGGTTTCTTCTGTCCACCTACACTCATCAGCTGAAGCCCACCAAGGAGGGACCCTCAGCTCAGCTCCCTGCTCACAAGTCATGGGTTCACCAGTGTTTGTGCAGCCGCAGGGACTGTGTCTGGCTGAGGTGAGCCCTGGAAGAGCACAGGAGGGGTTTCTTCTGTCCACCTACACTCATCAGCTGAAGCCCACCAAGGAGGGACCCTCAGCTCAGCTCCCTGCTCACAAGTCATGGGTTCACCAGTGTTTGTGCAGCCGCAGGGACTGTGTCTGGCTGAGGTGAGCCCTGGAAGAGCACAGGAGGGGTTTCTTCTGTCCACCTACGCTCATCAGCTGAAGCCCACCAAGGAGGGACCCTCAGCTCAGCCCCCTGCTCACAAGTCATTGGTTCACCAGTGTTTGTGCAGACGCAGGGACTGTGTCTGGCTGAGGCGAGCCCTGGAAGAGCACAGGAGGGGTTTCTTCTGTCCTCCTACACTCATCAGCTGAAGCCCACCAAGGAGGGACCCTCAGCTCAGCCCCCTGCTCACAAGTCATGGGTTCACCAGTGTTTGTGCAGCCGCAGGGACTGTGTCTGGCTGAGGTGAGCCCTGGAAGAGCACAGGAGGGGTTTCTTCTGTCCTCCTACACTCATCAGCTGAAGCCCACCAAGGAGGGACCCTCAGCTCAGCCCCCTGCTCACAAGTCATGGGTTCACCAGTGTTTGTGCAGCCTCAGGGACTGTGTCTGGCTGAGGTGAGCCCTGGAAGAGCACAGGAGGGGTTTCTTCTGTCCTCCTACACTCATCAGCTGAAGCCCACCAAGGAGGGACCCTCAGCAGTTATGGGTTCACCAGTGTTTGTGCAGCCGCAGGGACTGTGTCTGGCTGAGGTGAGCCCTGGAAGAGCACAGGAGGGGTTTCTTCTGTCCTCCTACACTCATAAGCTGAAGCCCACCAAGGAGGGACCCTCAGCTCAGCCCCCTGCTCACAAGTCATCGGTTCACCAGTGTTTGTGCAGCCGCAGGGACTGTGTCTGGCTGAGGCGAGCCCTGGAAGAGCACAGGAGGGGTTTCTTCTGTCCACCTACACTCATCAGCTGAAGCCCACCAAGGAGGGACCCTCAGCTCAGCCCCCTGCTCACAAGTCATTGGTTCACCAGTGTTTGTGCAGCCGCAGGGACTGTGTCTGGCTGAGGCGAGCCCTGGAAGAGCACAGGAGGGGTTTCTTCTGTCCTCCTACACTCATGAGCTGAAGCCCACCAAGGAGGGACCCTGAGCTCAGCCCCCTGCTCACAAGTCATTGGTTCACCAGTGTTTGTGCAGCCGCAGGGAATGTCTGGCTGAGGCGAGCCCTGGAAGAGCACAGGAGGGGTTTCTTCTGTCCTCCTACACTCATCAGCTGAAGCCCACCAAGGAGGGACCCTCAGCTCAGCCCCCTGCTCACAAGTCATTGGTTCACCAGTGTTTGTGCAGCCGCAGGGACTGTGTCTGGCTAAGGTGATTCCTGGAAGATCACAAGAGGGGTTTCTTCTGTCCTCCTACACTCATCAGCTGAAGCCCACCATGGAGGGACCTTCAGCTCATCCCCCTGCTCACAAGACATTGGTTCACCAGTGTTTGTGCAGCCGCAGAGACTGTGTCTGGCTGAGGTGAGCCCTGGAAGAGCACAGGAGGGGTTTCTTCTGTCCTCCTACACTCATCAGCTGAAGCCCACCAAGGAGGGACCCTCAGCTCAGCCCCCTGCTCACAAGTCATGGGTTCACCAGTGTTTGTGCAGCCGCAGGGACTGTGTCTGGCTGAGGCGAGCCCTGGAAGAGCACAGGAGGGGTTTCTTCTGTCCACCTACACTCATCAGCTGAAGCCCACCAAGGAGGGACCCTCTGCTCAGCCCCCTGCTCACAAGTCATTGGTTCACCAGTGTTTGTGCAGCTGCAGGGACTGTGTCTGGCTGAGGCGAGCCCTGGAAGAGCACAGGAGGGGTTTCTTCTGTCCACCTACACTCATCAGCTGAAGCCCACCAAGGAGGGACCCTCTGCTCAGCCCCCTGCTCACAAGTCATTGGTTCACCAGTGTTTGTGCAGCCGCAGGGACTGTGTCTGGCTGAGGCGAGCCCTGGAAGAGCACAGGAGGGGTTTCTTCTGTCCTCCTACACTCATGAGCTGAATCCCACCAAGGAGGGACCCTCAGCTCAGCCCCCTGCTCAGAAGTCATTGGTTCACCAGTGTTTGTGCAGCCGCAGGGACTGTGTCTGGCTGAGGTGAGCCCTGGAAGAGCACAGGAGGGGTTTCTTCTGTCCTCCTACACTCGTCCGCTGAAGCCCACCAAGGAGGGACCCTCAGCTCAGCCCCCTGCTCACAAGTCATTGGTTCACCAGTGTTTGTGCAGCCGCAGGGACTGTGTCTGGCTGAGGTGAGCCCTGGAAGAGCACAGGAGGGGTTTCTTCTGTCCTCCTACACTCATCAGCTGAAGCCCACAAAGGAGGGACCTTCAGTTCATCCCCCTGCTCACAAGACATTGGTTCACCAGTGTTTGTGCAGCCGCAGAGACTGTGTCTGGCTGAGGTGAGCCCTGGAAGAGCACAGGAGGGGTTTCTTCTGTCCTCCTACACTCATCAGCTGAAGCCCACCCAGGAGGGACCCTCAGCTCAGCCCCCTGCTCACAAGTCATGGGTTCACCAGTGTTTGTGCAGCCGCAGGGACTGTGTCTGGCAGAGGTGAGCCCTGGAAGAGCACAGGAGGGGTTTCTTCTGTCCTCCTACACTCATCAGCTGAAGCCCACCAAGGAGGGACCCTCAGCTCAGCCCCCTGCTCACAAGTCATGGGACCACCACTGTTTGTGCAGCCGCAGGGACTGTGTCTGGCTGAGGTGAGCCCTGGAAGAGCACAGGAGGGGTTTCTTCTGTCCTCCTACACTCATCAGCTGAAACCCACCAAGGAGGGACTCTCAGCTCAGCCCCCTGCATAAAAGTCATTGGTTCACCAGTGTTTGTGCAGTCGCAGGGACTGTGTCTGGCTGAGGTGAGCCCTGGAAGAGCACAGGAGGGGTTTCTTCTGTCCTCCTACACTCATCAGCTGAAGCCCACCAAGGAGGGACCCTCAGCTCAGCCCCATGCTCACAAGTCATGGGTTCACCAGTATTTGTGCAGCCGCAGGGCGCCCTCTGCTGGAAACCAACGTTTTTTCCCACAACAGTGAAGACGGCGCCTCTTCAGCCGGGGTCTGGAAGAGCTGACAACAAGCAGGTCGAAGGGTTAGGCCAGGTAAATATTATTGTCCAGGACGTATGTTAGGTGTACGACAGGTATGAGGTATGTGAGGTGTATGACAGGTCTGCGGTATGTCAGGTGTACGACAGGTCTGAGGTATGTCAGGTGTACGACAGGTCTGAGGTATGTCAGGTGTATGACAGGTCTGAGGCATGTCAGGTGTACGGCAGGTCTGAGGTATGTCAGGTGTATGACAGGTCTGAGGTATGTCAGGTGTACGACAGGTATGAGGTATGTCAGGTGTATGACAGGTCTGCAGTATGTCAGGTGTATGACAGGTCTGAGGTATGTCAGGTGTACGACAAGTATGAGGTATGTCAGGTGTATGACAGGTCTGAAGTATGTTAGGTGTACGACAAGTCTGAGGTATGTCAGGTGTACGACAGGTCTGAAGTATGTCAGGTGTACGACAGGTCTGAGGTATGCCGGGTGTACGACAGGTCTGATGTATGTCAGGTGTACGACAGATGTAAGATATGTCAGGTGACAGGTCTGAGGTATGTCAGGTGTCTGACAGGTCTGAGGTATGCCAGGTGTACGACAGGTGTGAGGTATGTCAGGTGTACGCCAGATCTGGAGTATGTCAGGTGTATGACAGGCCTCAGGTATGTCAGGTGTACGATCGTCTGAGGTATGTCAGGTGTACGCCAGGTCTGAGGTATGTCAGGTGTACACCAGGTCTGAGGTATGTCAGGTATACGAGAGGTATGAGGTATGTCAGGTGTACAACAGGTCCGAAGTATGTCAGGTGTACAACAGGTGTGAGGTATGTCAGGTGTACGACAGGTCTGAGGTATGTCAGGTGTACGGCAGGTCTGATGTGTGTCAGGTGTACGACAGGTCTGAGGTATGTCAGGTGTATGACAGGTCTGAGATATGTCAGGTGTACGACAGGTCTGAGGTATGTCAGGTGTACGACAGGTCTGAGGTATGTCAGGTGTACAACAGGTCTCATGTATATCAGGTGTACAACAGGTCTATGGTATGTCAGGTGTACGACAGGTCCGAGATATGTCAGGTGTATGACAGGTCCGAGGTATGTCAGGTGGACGACAGGTCTAAGGTATGTCCGGTGGATGCCAGGTCTGAGGTATGTCAGGTGTACGACAGGTATGAGGTATGTCAGGTGTACGACAGGTGTGAGGTATGTCAGGTGTACAACAGGTCTCATGTATGTCAGGTGTACGACAGGCCCGAGGTATGTCAGGTGGACGACAGGTCCGAGGTATGTCAGGTGGACGAGAGGTCTGAGGTTTGTCAGGTGGACACCAGGTGTGAGGTATGTCAGGTATACGACAGGTGTGAGGTATGTCAGGTGTACAACAAGTCTGAGCTATGTCAGGTGTATGACAGGTCTGAGGTATGTCAGCTGGACGACAGGTCTGAGGTATGTCAGGTGGACCACAGGTGTGAGGTATGTCAGGTGGACCACAGGTGTGAGGTATGTTAGGTGTACAACATGTGTAAGATATGTCAGGTGTATGAGAGGTGTGAGGTATGTCAGGTGTACAACAGGTTGGGGTAAGTCACATGTGTATGTCACATGTACAACAGGTCTGAGGTATTTCATGTGTAAAACAGGTCGGCACTATGTCAGGTGTACAACAGGTCTGAGGTATGTCAGGGGTATGACAGATGTAAGGTATGTCAGGAGTGTGACAGGTCTGAGGTATGTCAGGTGTACGACATGTCTGAGGTATGTCAGGTGTACGACAGGTTTGAGGTATGTCAGGTGTATGCCAGTTCTGAGGTATGTCAGGTGTATGACAGGCCTGAGGTATGTCAGGTGTATGACCGTCTGAGGTATGTCAGGTGTGTGCCAGGTGTGAGGTATGTCAGGTGTACGCCAGGTCTGAGGTATGTCAGGTATACGACAGGTCTGAGGTATGTCAGGTGTACATGTCCGAGGTATGTCAGGTGTACAACAGGTGTGAGGTATCTCAGATGTACGACAGGTCTGTGGTATGTCAGGTATACGACAGGTATGAGGTATGTCAGGTGTGCGACAGGTCTGAGGTATGTCAGGTATACGACAGGTCTGAGGTATGTCAGGCGTACGACAGGTCTGAGGTATGACAGGTGTACAACAGATGTAAGGTATGTCAGGAGTGTGCCAGGTCTGAGGTATGCCAGGTGTACGGCAGGTGTGAGATATGTCAGGTGTATGTGAGATCTGAGGTATGTCAGGTGTATGACAGGCCTGAGGTATGTCAGGTGTATGACCGTCTGAGGTATGTCTGGTGTACGCCAGGTCTGAGGTATGTCAGGTGTACGCCAGGTCTGAGGTATGTCAGGTATACGACAGGTCCGAGGTATGTCAAGTGTACGATAGGTCCGAGGTATGTCAGGTGTACAACAGATGTGAGGTATCTCAGATGTACGACAGGTTGGTGGTATGTCATGTGTACGACAGGTATGAGGTATGTCAGGTGTGCGACAGGTCTGAGGTATGTCAGGTGTACGACAGGTCTGAGGTATGTCAGGCGTACGACAGGTCTGAGGTATGTCAGGTGTACGACAGGTCTGAGGTATGTCTGGTGTACTACAGGTCTGAGGTATGTCTGGTGTACCACAGGTCTGATGTATGTCAGGTGTACGACAGGTCAGAGGTATGTCAGGTGTACGACAGATCTGAGGTATGTCAGGTGTACTACAGGTCTGAGATATGTCAGGTGTACGACAGGTCTGAGGTATGTCAGGTGTACGACAGCTCTGAGGTATGTCAGGTGTACGACAGGTCTCATGTATGTCAGGCGTACGACAGGTCTATGGTATGTCAGGTGTACGATAGGTCCGAGATATGTCAGGTGTACGACTGGTCCAAGGTATGTTAGGTGGATGACAGGTCTGAGGTATGTCAGGTGGATGACAGGTCTGAGGTATATCAGGTGGATGCCAGGTGTGAGGTATGTCAAGTGTATGACAGGTGTGAGGTATGTCAGGTGTATGACAGGTCCGAGGTATGTCAGCTGAACGACAGGTGTGAGGTATGTCAGGTGTATGACTGGTGTGAGGTATGTCACATGTGTATGTCACATGTACAACAGGTCTGAGGTATGTCATGTGTAAAACAGGTCGGAACTATGTCAGGTGTACATCAGGTCTGAGGTATGTCAGGTGTACGACAGATGTAAGGTATGTCAGGAGTGTGACAGGTCTGAGTTATGTCAGGTGTACGACAGGTCTGAGGTATGTCAGGTGTACGACAGGTCTGAGGTATGTCAGGTGTACGACAGGTGTGAGGTATGTCAGGTGTACGCCAGGTCTGAGGTTTGTCAGGTATACAACAGCTCTGAGGTATGTCAGGGATTGTAATGTAATGTAATGTAAGTTGCATTTATATAGCGCGGCTGTCACCCAACGGGCATCCTGGCACTGGGATTACCTGAAGACACTGTGCAGGCTGTAATTTTGAGATCACAACGGACAGGTCTCTCAAGGCTATTCTCTTGGGAAGAGCCTGGTCTTTAGCTTCTTTCTAAATTGCAACAAATCATCAGTTTGTCTGAGCTCACTTGGTAGTTCATTCCATAGTCTTGAGGCTGCATAACTAAATGATCTACCTCCCAGCCGGGTTTTCTTAACTCGTGGGGTACATACTAAGTAGGCTGCTGAAGAGCGGAGATTTCTGGCTGGGGAGTACCAATTAAACATTCTCTGTAATGGTTTAGGCCCCATTTTGTGTACCACCTTATGAACAATGCAAAGTGCTTTAAATTGAATTCTTTGCAAAATAGGCAGCCAATGGAGATTGCTTAAAGCTAGCGACGCAGAGGATCTGCGTTGTCTTTTTAATGCTAGCTTAGCCGCGATTATTTGTATTCTTTGCAACTTTTTTATTAGAGCCGCCGGTGCTCCAAGAAGCAGTGCATTACAATAGTCCAATCTGCTCATGATGATACTCCTTACCACCTGGGGTCTGGCCGAGATTGATAAAAATGGGAGTATTTTCCGTAAAGCTCGGAGTAGAGATATGCAGGTACTCACTGTTTTGTTCACTTGTGAGTCTAGCTGTAGATTACTGTCCAGTAATACCCCCAAGGTACGCACTGTCTTGGCTAGCCGCGGTGGATTGTTAGTTGGATCCGGCCAAAAATCCACTGGCAGTGGACGGGGTATTTTCTTTGCTGTACAGTATATAACCTCGGTCTTGTCTCCATTAAATTGTAGCGAGTTCTCCCTGAGCCATCCTGCAGTTTCGCGCATACAGCTGTGAAATTTTTCCAGAGATACTGCTTGATTCCCTTCAAATGAGAAGGCGAGTTGAGTATCATCTGCATAATTAACCACTTCAATACCAAAGGATTTAATGATGGACATGAGTGGGCGCAGATAAAGATTAAAAAGGATGGGACTTTTAGCTGAACCCTGCGGGACCCCATGCTTTATGTAGCTACTGTGAGAAATGAAAGGTGACATGGCCACTGCCTGTTGTCTACCTGTTAGGTAAGACTGAAACCAGTTCAGTGCCCTTCCCACAATTCCAGCCTCCTTTAATCTTTTGATCAAGGTCCTGTGATTGACCGTATCGAAAGTGGCCGACATGTCCAATAATACCAATATGGCTGCTTGGCCAGTGTCAGCACGCATTCTAAGATCGTCCAAAACTGTCACCAGAGCTGTCTCTGTGCCGTGACCGGGGCGAAACCCAAATTGGACTTCGTCCAGTAAATTGTTTTCTTCTGCATATTTTGAGAGAGTTTTACTAACTACTCTCTCCACGTTCTTTACCGGGTATGGCAACAGGGATATAGGTCTATAATTTGATGGGCAGTTAGGATCAAGTGTAGCTATTTTCAGCAGAGGAGTAACCACTGCCTTTTTCCAGCATTCTGGGACTATGCCGCTGATTAGAGACTGGCAACAGATTTGATAGAGCTGAGGGAAGAGCTCTGCTCGGAAAGCTTTCCATAGCTTATGTACAACAGGTCCGAGGTATGTCAGGTGTACAACAGGTTTGAGGTATCTCAGATGTACGACAGGTCTGTGGTATGTCAGGTGTACAACAGGTATGAGGTATGTCAGGTGTGCGACAGGTCTGAGGTTTGTCAGGTGTACGACAGGTTTGAGGTATGTCAGGCGTATGACTGGTCTGAGGTATGTCAGGTGTATGACAGATGTAAGGTATGTCAGGAGTGTGACAGGTCTGAGGTATGTCAGGTGTACGACAGGTCTGTGGTATGTCAGGTGTATGCCAGATCTGAGGTATGTCAGGTGTATGACAGGCCTGAGGTATGTCAGGTGTATGACCTTCTGAAGTATGTCAGGTGTACGCCGGGTCTGAGGTATGTCAGGTGTACACCAGGTCTGAGGTATGTCAGGTATACGACAGGTCTAAGGTATGTCAGGTGTACAACAGGTCCGAGCTATGTCAGGTGTACAACAGGTGTGAGGTATGTCAGGTGTACAACATGTGTAAGATATGTCAGGTGTATGACAGGTGTGAGGTATGTCAGCTGTACAACAGGTCTGAGGTATGTCACATGTATGTCACATGTGTATGTCACATGTACAACAGGTCTGAGGTATGTCATGTGTAAAACAGGTCGGAACTATGTCAGGTGTACAACAGGTATGAGGTATGTCATGTGTAAAACAGGTCAGAGGTATGTCACGTGTACAACAGGTCTGAGGTATGTCAGGTGTACAACAGGTCTGAGGTATGTCAGGTGTACGACAGGTGTGAGGTATGTCAGGTGTATAACATGTGTAAGATATGTCAGGTGTATGACAGGTGTGAGGTATGTCACATGTGTATGTCACATGTACAACAGGTCTGAGGTATGTCATGTGTAAAACAGGTCGGAACTATGTCAGGTGTACATCAGGTCTGAGGTATGTCAGGTGTACGACAGATGTAAGGTATGTCAGGAGTGTGAAAGGTCTGAGTTATGTCAGGTGTACGACAGGTCTGAGGTATGTCAGGTGTACGACAGGTGTGAGGTATGTCAGGTGTACGCCAGATCTGAGGTATGTCAGGTGTATGACAGGCCTGAGGTATGTCAGGTGTACGCCAGGTCTGAGGTTTGTCAGGTATACAACAGGTCTGAGGTATGTCAGGTAATGTAATGTAATGTAATGTAAGTTGCATTTATATAGCGCGGCTGTCACCCAACGGGCATCCTGGCGCTGGGATTACCTGAAGACACTGTGCAGGCTGTAATTTTGAGATCACAACGGACAGGTCTCTCAAGGCTATTCTCTTGGGAAGAGCCTGGTCTTTAGCTTCTTTCTAAATTGCAACAAATCATCAGTTTGTCTGAGCTCACTTGGTAGTTCATTCCATAGTCTTGAGGCTGCATAACTAAATGATCTACCTCCCAGACGGGTTTTCTTAACTCGTGGGGTACATACTAAGTAGGCTGCTGAAGAGCTGAGATTTCTGGCTGGGGAGTACCAATTAAACATTCTCTGTAATGGTTTAGGCCCCATTTTGTGTACCGCCTTATGAACAATGCAAAGTGCTTTAAATTGAATTCTTTGCAAAATAGGCAGCCAATGGAGATCGCTTGAAGCTAGCGACGCAGAGGATCTGCGTTGTCTTTTTAATGCTAGCTTAGCCGCGATTATTTGTATTCTTTGCAACTTTTTTATTAGAGCCGCCGGTGCTCCAAGAAGCAGGGCATTACAATAGTCCAATCTGTTCATGATGATACTCCTTACCACCTGGGGTCTGGCCGAGATTGATAAAAATGGGAGTATTTTCCGTAAAGCTCGGAGTAGAGATATGCAGGTACTCACTGTTTTGTTCACTTGTGAGTCTAGCTGTAGATTACTGTCCAGTAATACCCCCAAGGTACGCACTGTCTTGGCTAGCCGCGGTGGATTGTTAGTTGGATCCGGCCAAAAATCCACTGGCAGTGGACGGGGTATTTTCTTTGCTGTACAGTATATAACCTCGGTCTTGTCTCCATTAAATTGTAGCGAGTTCTCCCTGAGCCATCCTGCAGTTTCGCGCATACAGCTGTGAAATTTTTCCAGAGATACTGCTTGATTCCCTTCAAATGAGAAGGCGAGTTGAGTATCATCTGCATAATTAACCACTTCAATACCAAAGGATTTAATGATGGACATGAGTGGGCGCAGATAAAGATTAAAAAGGATGGGACTTATAGCTGAACCCTGCGGGACCCCATGCTTTATGTAGCTACTGTGAGAAATGAAAGGTGACATGGCCACTGCCTGTTGTCTACCTGTTAGGTAAGACTGAAACCAGTTCAGTGCCCTTCCCACAATTCCAGCCTCCTTTAATCTTTTGATCAAGGTCCTGTGATTGACCGTATCGAAAGTGGCCGACATGTCCAATAATACCAATATGGCTGCTTGGCCAGTGTCAGCACGCATTCTAAGATCGTCCAAAACTGTCACCAGAGCTGTCTCTGTGCCGTGACCGGGGCGAAACCCAAATTGGACTTCGTCCAGTAAATTGTTTTTCCAGCATTCTGGGACTATGCCGCTGATTAGAGACTGGCAACAGATTTGATAGAGCTGAGGGAAGAGCTCTGCTCGGAAAGCTTTCCATAGCTTATGTACAACAGGTCCGAGGTATGTCAGGTGTACAACAGGTTTGAGGTATCTCAGATGTACGACAGGTCTGTGGTATGTCAGGTGTACAACAGGTATGAGATATGTCAGGTGTGCGACAGGTCTGAGGTTTGTCAGGTGTACGACAGGTTTGAGGTATGTCAGGCGTATGACTGGTCTGAGGTATGTCAGGTGTATGACAGATGTAAGGTATGTCAGGAGTGTGACAGGTCTGAGGTATGTCAGGTGTACGACAGGTCTGTGGTATGTCAGGTGTATGCCAGATCTGAGGTATGTCAGGTGTATGACAGGCCTGAGGTATGTCAGGTGTATGACCGTCTGAAGTATGTCAGGTGTACGCCAGGTCTGAGGTATGTCAGGTGTACACCAGGTCTGACGTATGTCAGATATACGACAGGTCTAAGGTATGTCAGGTGTACAACAGGTCCGAGCTATGTCAGGTGTACAACAGGTGTGAGGTATGTCAGGTGTACAACATGTGTAAGATATGTCAGGTGTATGACAGGTGTGAGGTATGTCAGCTGTACAACAGGTCTGAGGTATGTCACATGTATGTCACATGTGTATGTCACATGTACAACAGGTCTGAGGTATGTCATGTGTAAAACAGGTCGGAACTATGTCAGGTGTACAACAGGTATGAGGTATGTCATGTGTAAAACAGGTTGGAGGTATGTCAGGTGTACAACAGGTCTGAGGTATGTCAGGTGTACAACAGGTCTGAGGTATGTCAGGTGTACGACAGGTGTGAGGTATGTCAGGTGTATGACAGGTCCGAGTTATGTCAGGTGTACGACAGGTCTGAGGTATGTTAGGTGTACGACAGGTGTGAGGTATGTCAGGTGTATGCCAGATTTGAAGTATGTCAGGTGTATTACAGGCCTGAGGTATGTCAGGTGTACAACCGTCTGAGGTATGTCAGGTGTATCCCAGGTCTGAGGTATGTCAGGTATATGCCAGGTCTGAGGTATGTCAGTATTCAACAGGTCTGAGGTATGTCAGGTGTACAACAGGTCAAAGGTATGTCAGGTGTACAACATTTTTGAGGTATCTCAGATGTACAACAGGTATGAGGTATGTCAGGTGTGCGACAGGTCTGAGGTATGTCAGGTGTACGACAGGTTTGAGGTATGTCAGGCGTACGAAAGGTGTGAGGTATGTCAGGTGTACGACAGGTTTGAGGTATGTCAGGCGTACGACTGGTCTGAGGTATGTCAGGTGTACGACAGGTCTGAGGTATGTCAGGTGTACGACAGGTCTGAGGTATGTCAGGTGTATGACAGGTGTGAGGTATGTCAGGTGTATGCCAGATCTGAGGTATGTCAGGTGTATGACATGCCTGAGGTATGTCAGGTGTATGACCGTCTGACGTATGTCAGGTGTACGCCAGGTCTGAGGTATGTCAGGTGTACGCCAGGTCTGAGGTATGTCAGGTATACGACAGGTCTAAGGTATGTCAGGTGTACAACAGGTCCGAGGTAAGTCAGGTGTACAACATGTGTAAGATATGTCAGGTGAATGACAGGTGTGAGGTATGTCAGGTGTACAACAGGTCTGAGGTATGCCACATGTGTATGTCACATGTGTATGTCACATGTACAACAGGTCTGAGGTATGTCATGTGTAAAACAGGTCGGAACTATGTCAGGTGTACAACAGGTCTGAGGTATGTCATGTGTAAAACAGGTCGGAGGTATGTAAGGTGTACAACAGGTCTGAGGTCTGTCAGGTGTACAACAGCTCTGAGGTATGTCAGGTGTACGACACGTGTGAGGTATGTCAGGTGTATGACAGGTCTGAGGTATGTCAGGTGTACAACAGGTCTGATGTATGTCAGGTGTACGACAGGTCTATGGTATGTCAGGTGTACGACGGGTCCGAGCTATGTCAGGTGTACGACAGGTCCGATGTATGTGAGGTGTACGACAGGTGTGAGGTATGTCAGGTGTACCACAGGTCTGAGGTGTACGACAGGTCTGATGTATGTCAGGTGTACGACAGGTCCGAGCTATGTCAGGTGTATGACAGGTGTGAGGTATGTCAGGTGGACGACAGGTGTGGGGAATTGACGTGTTGTTCCTATAAGAAATATACAGGAACTGCGCGTTTAGACAACATACACTGTAGGACTGGTCTTAGACAAACTCTGATCACCCCCACCGGGTTTGTTGGCCCTTTTTGTACCAGCTAGCTCACAGTGCCACTAGAATCTCCTCTTACCAAGGAGAGAATAGTTCTTGGCAACCATCGAACATGACAACCTGATCCCTCAGGACCGTGGAAACAATATACTACCTTTCGCTCAGTCACTCGTGCTTACTTAGTCTTTCTCAGAGAGATACACAGAACAAACAGGCTGGGCGTTTTCAATAAGCATTTATTGAACAGTTGTTATTCTGGTGTAAAATAGATGAACTGCAACAACTGTTAGACAGCATAAGATATAAATGATTAGCAGTACGATAAAGGTAAATGGATGTTATGTTATGTTAAATATTACTTGTAAGGCGCACGTACACCGGGTTGGTTTCATGGCGCTGCTCTAAGTGGTGCCGAACCCTTGAACCTACTCATATGCCCGTCTAAACAACCATGTCTTGAGGAGCCTCCTAAAGCTCATGAGATCTGTACAGGATCTGATTTCGAGAGGCGGGGAGTTCCAGTGTCTGGGGCCTAGTACGGCGAACCTAGTTCCACCGAAGCGCTTCAGTTTAAAGGAGGTAGTAGATAAAAGATGCATGTGAGCAGATCGCAGGTTACGCGTAGGAGTGTGCCTTTGAATGAGACTGTCAACAAATTTAGGACTCCTGCCATTCAAGGATTTAAAGATGAGACAACCCACCTTGAAGGCGCATCTCTGGGCTATAGGCAGCCAGTGCAGCTTCCTCATAAGGGGCGTGACATGTTGACGCCTGTTTTGCAGAAAAATCAGTCTTGCTGCCTGGTTCTGTACCAATTGTAGTCGTTTGATTAGGTAGGGTGGGATGCCAAAGTATAGAGAATTGGCGTAGTCTATATGGGACATGACCATAGCTAGGACTACCTGTATTAGAGCTTCCTGTGTGAGGAATGTACTGATTTTTCTTATTTTTCTCAACTGGAAGAAGCACGTTGAGATCACAGTGCCAATTTGGGTCTTCATTGTTAGATCGCTATTGATTGTTACCCCCAGACTTTTAGCAGAGAAGGAAGGGGTAGGAGGCTGTCCTAATTCCTTTGGCCAAAAGAGAGGACTCCAAGGGTTCAGGGAACCCCCTGTTAGGATCACTTCCGTCTTGTCTGGATTAAGTTTCAGGTGATTGCTATTCATCCAGTCACGAATAAGTAGCATAGTAGTCTGAAATTCATGAATGGATTAAGGGGAGTTACTAATGGAAAACATGAGTTGAAAGTCGTCCGCGTAGTTGAAAGTACACACTTTCCTTTCTTTCAAGACACGGATCAGAGGGAGGAGGTAGAGGTTAAACAGATGAGGGGAAAGTGAGGAACCCTGCGGGACTCCGCATGTGGTCCTCATCTTGGGGGCTGGGAAAAGGCCTATGCGGACCGCCTGAGATCGGTTTTCTAGAAAGGAACGGATCCAGTCGAGAGCTGAACCCTGGATTCCCGCGCTTCCGACACGGTCGATCAGTATGGATGGTATAGCTCTACCATTTTACTATAATCATGAATACATATGAATATATAAAACACATGATAAAAGATGCGTACTCCTACGATGCTTCCCTAACTAGATGTACCTAAGTGTACCTAGCCTGTGTGTAGATGTTAAGCCAAGAATCCCTCTAGGATTTAGTCAACCCCATTACCTGAAGTGAGAGACTGTGGGACCCCGTCCTGGTCTCGCGTTGGACACCCCCCGATGGATGTTAGACCACTGCGAGCTGGAGTGTCTGCATGTAGGAACCTCAGCGTCTCTGGTCAGTGTGTTGGCCGGGAAGTCTCGGTCTCCTTCGTCTTATCTTAGCAAGATGAAATGTATATATACCCATAGGTCTCCCCAGGGGTCCTACCTTGCTGTATTACTGTGTCGGCCTAAGGATGACGTTGGGCCTGAACTTTGTACATACATTTTATACAGGAGAACGTAGTTCTGCTGTGCTTCCAAGAATCCTCATGCATAATATATGAGATTTCGAACTAGGGAAAACCTGCGTTCTGAATGCAGTGTAGTATCTAGGTAAAAGGTCAGTCCCTGTAAACCATGACAAGTGTAATGTAGGGAGAGAATATAGGTGAAGGGTAATGAGATTACAAGGGCCTATATTATGGTACCTATATGGAATATAACACCCACTCCTCTTCCGAATGGACGACATAGTTAAATTATAAACGTACTACTAGGCTGACTAGACATTGGTACACAAATAGTAAAAAACATTAGTTACTTTTTATGCTTAAAAACAATGTTTAAAACGTTTAAAAAAATTCGTTTTCCAAAAGTTGAATTTTTTCCCAGCACACGACGGGCCAAATGAGTCAAATGTTTATGTGTCCTGGCTGGTAGATGCAACATTCTCGTTGCTTGCCTCCGCAGTTGGCAGTCCCTGTAACACCTCGCATATTATGTCAATTGAGCACAGATGATCTTCCGTACTGTCCACAGACGGTGCTGGGGCAGCCTGTGCGCCATCCAAGGCCTGGGTGTCAGAGGAGGAGCCGGTGTTGATACCAACAGGATCAGATACTACCTGTGGTGGCTCTAGGAATGCCGCCATCAACATAGGAATACGCTGTGGACACTGCAGAACATGGGCTGTTATCGGGTCTAGTAAAGCATCAACATCTGGTTGCACACATGATGGGAGTGTCAGACAGAGATCCAACACGCATTCTTCTCCGAAAAACAGGCATCGGAGAACAGGTAAGATGCAGCCCATCCAGACTGGTCTAAATGACAAGAACCAAGAAGCACTTAGTTCCCTTAGGCGAGGTGTGCCTAGAAGTTGTACCATGCGATCACTGTATTTCTCTCCAGGAGTACTGTTTCCATCTCCTTTGTGACTGGGACGTCCATTGAGTAGCAGAAAAACGACAATCAGGATACCTGCTATTAGAAACAGGATCAGCGGCAGCCCTCCAAATATGCTTCCAAATACGGAGTGTATAAAGTTAGGTATAACTCCGAGGACCGTCTGAAAGGTGCTTAACAGTCCAGAACCTATGGTCTTAAATAGGTGGACAATGCCTGTCGTATCAGACATGTTAAAGATACGATTTACCATTTCTGCGAAATGGAAAGGGCAATTTGTACGTATAAGTGCCTGTATCTCTGCCAAAGACCTTGCTACTTGAAGATCAAAAGTCTCTCGAGCGGAGGTTAAGGGCACGGGTTTCTGTATAAGCATGGCTTTCATTCTGCTCAAAGTATCAAACCGTATTAATGAAACATTTAGTAAAGGCCATAACGGCGCCTCCCTGACTGTATGTGTTGGTGCAACCTTATAATAATATGAGGCTGGGTCTGATTTGTTAAACCCCGAAAAATATGGAAGCTTTTGTGCAAATGTTTTTGAACTGCTTTTCGGCGGTGTTGGGCAATGTTCCCATTTTATTTTTAAGGAGTTTTATATAGCGTGAACTTGACCCGAAGGTATGAGAGCGCTTTACATTGCACCAGTTGCGTTACATGAGGACACATTCATTTTTGTTAGGCACGGGGAGATTAAGTGATTTGCCCAGAATCACAGGATGCTCAGCGTCATTGCCGAGACTTGAACCTGGTTCCCCAGATTCGAGGTTGACCGCCCTAGCCGTTAGGCCAACTCCTCTCCCCTAACCGTTAGGCCAACTCCTCTCACATTGGTGGTATGTGAAAACATTTCTGGGATTAGCAGATTTATGCAGAAAGTGATGACCATAATGTTGATAGCAATATATTGTTTCAAAGTCTGATGTGTCTTCTAACATTTCATTATTAGAAAAAGCAGCAGATTTTTCTAAATCAGACAACATATTATTTACAGTTTCATAATCCCAATCATCGGAAAATGTACTGGAGGTAATGATATCACTCAATGATATTTTAAATAAATGTATTTTTAAAAATGCTGTCTGGCCAAATATATTGTAATCAACTTTGTCCCATACTATACCGTCAGGTATAGGAACTGCTGTAATGTTCACTGACGATACATCTCGTCTTTCACGATGTGATGATAGATGCGGTTTCAGAATCACATTCACTTTTTGTGCTGCAGAGCTTTGTCAATCAATCAATCATTTGTAAAGCGCACTAATCACCCGTGAGGGTCTCAAGGCGCTGAGGGGGGGGGGTGGGTGCAGCTACTGCTCGAACAGCCAGGTTTTGAGGAGTCTCCTGAAGGTCAGCAGGTCCTGGGTCTGACGCAGCTGTGTGGGTAGGGTGTTCCATGTCTTGGCGGCGAGGTAGGAGAAGGATCTGCCGCCGGTGGAGGTCCTGTGGATGCGTGGGACGGAGGCGAGGGCGTGGTCGGTGGAACGAAGTTGGCGGTTCGGGGTGTAGAAGGTGAGACGCTTGTTGAGGTATGCTGGTCCGTCGTTGTGCAGTGCTTTGTGGGCGTGGGTGAGGAGCTTGAAGGTGATCCTTTTGTTGACTGGGAGTCACTGCAGGTCTTTCAGGTGGGCGGTGATGTGGGTGTGGCGGGGTATGTCGAGGATGAGGCGTGCGGAGGCGTTTAGTATGCGTTGGAGTCGTTTCTGGAGTTTGGTCGTGGTTCCCGCGTAGAGGGCGTTGCCGTAGTCCAGCCTGCTGCTGACGAGGGCTTGGGTGACCGTCCTTCTGGTTTCGGTGGGGATCCATCTGTAGATCTTGCGGAGCATGCGGAGGGTGTTGAAGCAGGAGGAGGAGACGGCGTTGACTTGCTGGGTCATTGAGAGCGATGAGTCCAGGATGAACCCCAGGTTGCGTGCGTGGTTGTTGGGTGTGGGTGCAGCTCCCAGGGCTGTTGGCCACCAGGAGTCATCCCAGGCGGAGGGGGTGGAGCCCAGGATGAGGACCTCTGTCTTGTCTAAGTTAAGTTTCAGGCGGCTGTTCTGCATCCAGTAGGCAACGGCCTTCATTCCTTCATGGAGGTTGGTTTTGGCGGTGACGGGGTTCTTGGTGAGAGAGAGGATCAGCTGAGTGTCGTCGGCGTAGGAGACGATGTTGAGGTTGTGCGAGCGGACAATGTTGGCGAGCGGTGCCATGTAGACGTTGAAAAGGGTAGGGCTGAGGGATGATCCTTGGGGCACGCCGCAGATGATCTCAGTGGCTTCAGAACGGAATGGGGGAGGCGAACCCTCTGGGTTCTGTCGGTGAAGAAGGAGGTGGTCCAGTCCAGGGCTTTGTCGCATATTCCTGCATCGTGTAGGCGTGTGCGTAGGGTGTGGTGGCAGACGGTGTCAAAGGCGGCCGAGAGGTCCAGGAGGATGAGGGCTGCGGTTTCGCCATTGTCCAGTGGGGTCCTGATGTCGTCTGTGGCAGCGATGAGGGCGGTTTCTGTGCTGTGATTGCTGCGGAATCCAGATTGGGACGGGTCCAGGATGTTGTTCTCCTCGAAGTAGTGAGTCAGTTGCTTGTTGACGATCTTTTCGATGACTTTCGCCGGGAACGGAAGCAGGGAGATGGGCCGGAAATTCTTGAGGTCCTTTGGGTCCGCTGTGGGTTTTTTGAGTAGGGCGTTGATCTCGGCCTTTCCGGGAAGGTGGCGGTCTCGAAGGAACTGTTGATGATCTTCTGGAGTTGGGGTGCGATGATGCGGTTTGCTTTGTTGAAGATGTGGTGAGGGCAGGGGTCGGATGGTGAGCCGGAGTGGATGGTGTTCATGGTCTTGATGATGTCGTCGTCGTCGTCGACGTGGGTCCAGGAGAGCAGGCGGTTGGTGAGGCTGGGGGGTGGTGAGTCTGCGGTGTTGGCGGCTGTAGGGAGGGTCTGGGCGTTGAAGCTGTCGTGGATGTCAGCAATCTTGCAGTGAAAGAAGGTAACTGAGGAGTCGCATAGGTCTTGCGACGGCGGGATGTCGTTGGAGCTGGAGCTGGGGTTGGAGAGTTCCTTCACGATGTTGAAGAGCTCTTTGCTGTTGTGTGCATTGTTGTCGATGCGTTCCTTGAAGGAGGTCCTTTTGGTGGCTCGAATGATTTGGTGGTGCTTGCGGTTGGCGTTCTTTAGGGCAGTGTGGTTGTCCGGAGTCCGTTCGTGGCTTTTTGATCGGGGAGAGGGTGTTGGCGCAGTCATCGATCCATTGTCTGAAGTTGCGAGCGGCTGTGTCGGTGTCTGTGGTGTCTGTTGGTGGCTCTCGGGCGAGGGTGGCGATGAGCTGGTCTTCGGTGACCTTGTTCCAGCTGCGGTGGGGGATCTGTTGCAGGTGGTGGTGCGAGGTGGGTTTCTTGAAGGTGAAGTGGACGAAGCGATGGTCGGTCCAGTGGAGTTTGGTGGTGTGGCTGAAGGAGATGTGGTTGCTGGCGGAGAGGATGGGGTCGAGCGTGTGTCCGGCGGTGTGGGTGGGGGTCGTGACGAGCTGTTTGAGTCCGAGGTTGGCGAGGTTATCGAGTAGAGCGACGGAGTTGCTGTCGTCGGCGTTCTCGAGGTGGAAATTCAGGTCTCCGAGGAGGATGTAGTCTGTGGAAGCAAGAGCGTGCGTGCTGACGATGTCGGTGATGGCGTCGATGAACTGTGGCCAGGGTCCGGGGGTCTCGAAGATAAGTTCCATTAATAAGCATACTAAAGACAGTTACTAGGCCTATCCAGAAAAGAAAAAAAAGTATTCCTGTAGATACCCAGAGGTCCACCCAAGATGATACCAGGTAAGTCTGTTTAAGAAAGTTCATAAAATCTTTAAATCGCTGTAGACGAGTTTTTTGGGCTGGCATCGTTTCAGGTTCACTTGGATCCAATGAAAAAGTGTCAAAGTCAATGAAATAGCCAGATGCAGTTCGATCAATTTTCAGTAGTTCCACAGGTTTTGTGGAAACTGTAGCTTGCTCTTGTTGGGGCATGTTGATGTAGATATCAGTGTTTGATCGAATAGAAATTTGTCTTTCAGTTGAGTTTTCATTTTGAACTTCGGTTTCAAGAGGAACGAGTTCCATCGCATTGTTGCTTAGTCCTTCATTCCGTGTAGGTGACCCTTCAAGCGTGATGAGTCTTTCTGTTTGGACTTCTTGTATAGTTGTGAGAGGAGGGTGTCTGTTACTCCGGAGTCCACGCGCCTACTATTCAGTATTGGCCACATAGTGTGGTTTGATTAGGTCAATTGAGACGAATCCTTTCTCATTTTTACCGGCAAGAGGTGGCAGAAGTACTGTTCTTGTTCCTTCAACTGCCAGGACAGGTACAGGCTTTCTGTATGATGGCCCAAATTCTTTTTTGTCCGCTATTTTCTCTCTGACCAGATCCCCGACTTTAGGGATCCAGACAGGTCTTGCCGTGACACTTTTTACTTCCCCAGTGGCGGTCCTTTTCGTCTGGACATTACTCTGTAGTGCCCTGGTTTCGTTCAGGTTCTGTAAAACAGCCAAATGTTTATGGATGTCAAAAGGTTTTCCAACCGCCACTGTGCCTTCACAATCAAGATCAGGTACCCACATTCTCATCCCAAATAGGACCTCATAAGATGTGACCCCCCCTAGAGAGCTTCTTGGCTGATTGTTTAATGCCCATACAGGTGTTTTACCCAATTCCCACCCGAGCCTAATACTCTAGCTGTTAAAGACTGCTTTAAGTCCCGGTTTTTCCTCTCCATGACCGAATTTCCCTCTGGATGGTATGGAGAGAAGTACCGGAATGCTACACCCAGACTTCCCATAGCTTCCTTGTAAGCCCTAGAGATAAACGTGGGGCCATGGTCAGAATGTAGTGTGCCGATTCCGTATGTCACTATAAAGACTCGCAAATCTTTTATAACAGTTCGAGCGTCAGCCGAGCGTTGGGGCCACACCTATAGGAACCTAGAGCAGGAATCCACTGCAACCATGATATACTTGTAAGCCCCATCAGATTGTAAGGGGCCGCAGTGGTCCAAATAAACACATGCGAGTGGTTTGTCTGATATTAGTAAAGGTGTCTGCGCTGGACGTGTTACAGTGGAGCCTTTCATCTGCTGGCAGATGTCGCATTTCAAGATGTGGTCCTTAGTCTGCTTTCTTAGTCCTGCCCACCAATAGCGCTGTTTCAATAGAGAAACAGTTGCTGTAACTCCTGCATGTGCAGACCCTATACCCTCGTGTGCTGCTAGAATTAATCCTAACCTACGATCCATATTTGGTATTACTCTATCCCCCACTCCAGGAATTAGAGAAAATGGAACATTGTTTGCATCTAACTTGTAGGAGTATTTGAGTGGACACCTTTTCGGTACTGCTGAGTTATTGTGTGTAGCAATAATCGCAACCATAATCTCACCGTCTATTCTTGTTTTTGAACAAGTGAGTGCAGCTACAGAAGCCGTACGTACAGCCCCCTTTGCGGCTTCGTCAGCCAATGAATTCCCTTCAACGTGAACGCCATCACGTTGATGACTCAATGTGTGTATCACGTGAGCCCTTGGTAGTTCGTTTTTCAACTCCACCACCTGTTCCCATAGCTTTTTGTGCTTAATTGTGCCACCTTTTGCATCTTTAAACCCATTCTGTCCCCAGTGATGTAAATATTTATTATATGACTGTACACAGTAAAAAGAATCACACACGATTAGTGTGGGGAATTCTTGATCCGTATTCACCAGTGCCAGTATTTGTGCTTTTAGTTCTGACAGCTGCGCCGTGCAGTCTCCTAGAGACTGTGTTTTTATATACTTCAGGTGAAACTTTCCATCCCGCATACGTCCTTTAACTATACCACACGCGGCGCTGTATTGCTGTTAACGCCCTATGGCCGGTTGCGCAGAACCATCAGTGTAAATAATGTATTCATACTGATCTAGAGGCATTATTTCATTTGGTAGAGAATATTCTTGTTCGTATTGCAGAAATGCTTGTGTTTTTAGATTTGGGTCGTACCTGCATTCTACATCTGTTGCAGTGAGAGAATTAGCCCATTGTATCCATCTTGGATGTAAAGCTTTAGCATTGGGAACGCTTGCCTTTGTTGCAGCGGATCAGTGACAGAATATTGAGGAGCAAAATATCGACCTGCCAAAAAATCGAGGAAAAAATCTAGAATGCCAGAATATCGAATTCCTATCTACAAACAGGTAAGTACAAAAATATCGAATCCAAAATATCGTTGTAAATAATATAGTTTGTTAAAATATCGAATTTTTAAAATGTCTTAAAAGTAATGTAAAATTAATGAAATAATAAATATAATTAACTAAAACATACTTAAAAATAATTAAAGAACCTTAAAATTAATAAATAATTAATGTAAGTTAAAAAGAAATAAACATGCATTTTTATTTTTTAATACATATATATATTAACTTAATATTAATAAAAAATATTCAATATTTTTAGCGTAGGATAGCGAGACAGTAAAATTTACTATTCCCACTCCAGTGAGTGCAACAGTAGGGAAAGCGTTGGATAGCGGAAGTGTAAAAATTACTATTCCCACTCCAGTGAGTGCAACAGTAGGGAAAGCGTTGGATAGCGTAGGGGTAAAAATTACTATTCCCACTCCAGTGAGTGCAACAGTAGGGAAAGCGTTGGGTGCAACAATAGGGAAAGCGTTGGATAGCGCAGGGGTAAAAATTACTATTCCCACTCCAGTGAGTGCAACAATAGGGAAAGCAATGATTTAATATTTAAATAAAAATAAATAAATTATCAATACCAATAAAAAATTAATTAAAATTAATTACCAATTACAAATTATTTAATAATTAATTAATTATAAATACCAATAAATATTATTTATTAAAAATGTATTACCTATTAATAATTAATTAACAACCAATTAATTTTCGATACCAAAAATTAATAAGTAAACAAAAATACCAATTAATAATTAATTAACAGTAAATTAATTATCAATACACAAAAATAATTTCAATAATTACTTAATTACAATTAAATTACTTCCCACCGTATTCCCCTATAAACCCACAACCCGCTCCGAATAATAAATTAATACAATTAATATAATTATCAATTAATCAATTAATAAAAATTAATTACCAATTACAAAATATTTAATAATTAATTAATTATAAATACCAATAAATATTATTTATTAAAAATGTATTACCTATTAATAATTAATTAACAACCAATTAATTTTCGATACCAAAAATTAATAAGTAAAAAAAATACCAATTAATGAATTAACAGTAAATTAATTATCAATACACAAAAATAATTTCAATAATTACTTAATTACAATTAAATTACTTCCCACCGTATTCCCCTATAAACCCACAACCCGCTCCGAATAATAAATTAATACAATTAATATAATTATCAATTAATCAATTAATAAAAATTAATTAGCAATTCATAAAAAATAATTACCAATTAATAATTAATTAACAATAAATTAATTATCAATACCAATAAATAAAAATAAATAATTACTTAATAACAATTAAATTACTTCCCACCCTATTCCCTATAAACCCACAACCCGCTAAAGAACTAAAACGCAAAATTAAATTAAAAATATTTAATAATTCCTAAAAATTAATATTTAATTTACTATAATTAAATTACTTCCCATCTTATTCCCCTATAAACCCACAACCCGCTACGGAATTAAATTACGCAAAAACTTAAATAACATAAAATTCATTACTTTAAAAAAACATACATTACAAAAATAATACATACTTTTAACACATATACTAACACTTAAAACACTATAAAAAAATTAGATATTTTTAACAACTATGGGGCCCATTACGATACCCGGCGTAAAAAAATCCGCCAGGCATGGAAGCGGCAAAAATCCGCCCGCACACACCGCCTGAACACCGACCACGCCATTATGAGTACACAAACCGAAAACCGCCATCGGCGGAAAAATCACACAAAATACCGCCCGCCATCGTCCGAGTCGGGAGTCAAACCGCCCGCCACGGACGGAAACACGCACGACAACACAAAACCGCCCGCCCACATGGCCGACACACCGCACGTGAAATTACGATCGCACCGCCATGAGCGCGGAAAACAACAAATATACCGCCCGCCAGCGCAAACAACGCCGATGAGAATCGACACGGCAGAAGCCATGGCGCCAACGTACCTGCACAGAAACCATCCGCACACAAAACCAATAGCACACAACATGGCCAACAAGTCCACACAGCAAGGAACACACAAATACACAAGCACAGTACACATCCCGAAAACACCCCCGGACAAACAAAAAATACAAAGGCCAGAACCCCAGACACAACACACCTGAAAACAACAGACCATGAGGACACACCCACATAGGTGAGTACAAAAGCAGCACTCCCACAGACCACAACCCCTTGCTACATTGCAAACCAGAGAGGAGAGGAGAGGACACAGTGACACAGCAAGGACAGCAGCACACCACAGAAACGCACACATCACAACCACCACCACCACCACCACCACCACCAAACACCACCACCACCACCACCACCACCACCACCACCAAACACCGGCACCACAAACCCCCTGCACATTACACAACACACACCGCACCAGCACCACAAACACCATGGCACCACAAAGGATGCCCAAGTTCACGCCCATGGAGCTGACGGTCATGGTCGACGAGATCATCAAGGTGTACCCACAAATCTATGGGAACATGGTCCAGCACACACCACTAGCCACCAGAAACAGAATGTGGAACCGGATCGTAGACCAGGTCAATGCAGTCGGGACCCTGCCCAGGAACAGAGTCGAGATAAACAAACGTTGGAATGACGTAAAGAGCCTGGTCAAGAAGAAGGAGGGCAAAAACAGAGAGCTGGCTGCCGTCACTGGCGGAGGGAATCCCGCGCTCTTTAAGACCTTCAAAGCGTGGGAGGAGAAGGTGCGAGTCGTAATCCATCCGGAGATCCTCGCCGGATTAGCAGGGGAGTGGAGGCTGGTAAGTACAAACTAATGTATACTAGCACACCGCTATGTACTCACATGCGCAACTACCATGCCACAGCTCCCAGGGACAAACACCCCCATGTCCAGCACACAATACACAACACATCACACGCACATGCAACAGACACTACCACACACAGCCCAAACCGAACAACTGTAAGATGCGTGGGGACATGTGTACACTAAGCCAGCCACGTAACCACCAACAGGTCCCCAAATATGCCAGAAGCGCCACAACGAGCACCCACCACACCCATGTGTCCGCCACAGCTGCACTAACCGACAAGTAACAGGTAAGTGGCAGGAACACAAAGTGCAGTGGGTGGGACGGTGGACAGCCCAAGTACAACACACACCAGGCCCCAGTCCCACAGCACAGCAAGGAGGAGCATCCCCCACACCCCACAGCCACGTGTCAGCCACCGCAGTGCACAACGACAGCCGAAAGGCAGACATCACGGTCCACAGCAATCGGTGTCAGTGGGTGTACAGCCACCCCCACGACCCACTACACCCCCCACCCCCACAGACCTGCAACATGGAGCACCCCCGCTTAGAGCCATGTGGCATCCAGTACAGTGCACGCACGAACAACTTGCAGGTGGGAAACTGGACAGGGCTGGATTACTGGACGCATGAGGACCATAACACCACCAACACATGGGACATGTCACGTAGCAGACGAACACGCAGCACCGCCCACCGTCACGAACAAGTGAACAATGTGCACACGGACATGAACAACAGACTCACACCCCACATGACCCATCACAGACATAGCAACACCCAAGGAGCCACGTCTGCATGCACAAGCCACACTGAATATAGTCCCACACGGCAGCCACTGTGCAACTCATCACACACAACCGAAACACCATTGAAGTCCTGTCCATGTAGCCCCCACTGCCTGTCAACCCCACACCCCACAACTACGCCTATGTAAGACAAACAACACTAGACGCAACAGAGCGGAACAACAGAAATGCACACGAACACCACTGAACCCATCAAACTCACAGACACACCATGCACATACAACATACCATCCATCCCATCCGTCAGCCCCAGTCACATGAAAGGCATGTCATCCGCACAGCTGCCACACATACAGCAGTCACGCTAAGACACATGCCCATGACCAACCATGTGCCAGAAGTCAATTAAGCGCACGACACACTGTGAGCAACAACACACAACATGGGCCACACCCCCCCCGAGCACTGCAGAGATGCACATGGCACAGGGCAGCACGCACACCAAGGAGATGGGACAACTGCAATACGTTGGCTGGCACACAACTATCACTCACTCATAACGATGCGTCCAATGCCATGTCCAGTAACCACAACAGACAGCAAATATGCAGGGCATGTCAGGCATGCACACACCTCAGACCATGCACTGTCATGCTGCCACAACACATGTCACGTTCGGCACCCATGGCTCACAGCATGTACCCCAAAAGCATATCCCTCCCAAATGCGAATCTGGGGCATGGCCCCCATGTTGCCATATGCGTTCCTAAGCGTTCCATTTGAACCCCAAAAGCATATTCCCTCCCAAATGCGAATCTGGGGCATGGCCCCCATGTTGCCATATGCGTTCCTAAGCGTTCCATTTGAACCCCAAAAGCATATTCCCTCCCAAATGCGAATCTGGGGCATGGCCCCCATGTTGCCATATGCGTTCCTAAGCGTTCCATTTGAACCCCAAAAGCATATCCCCTCCCAAATGCGAATCTGGGGCATGGCCCCCATGTTGCCATATGCGTTCCTAAGCGTTCCATTTGAACCCCAAAAGCATATCCCCTCCCAAATGCGAATCTGGGGCATGGCCCCCATGTTGCCATATGCGTTCCTAAGCGTTCCATATGAACTCCAAAAGCAAAGTACAAACCAGACCCAGGATGGGCCAGGAGCCCGCATACACCAGAGTCACAATGAGTAGGGGCACAGCAACACACCCATCGGCATGGCCAATCCGTCCCATGCCACATGTGCACAGCACACAGTCCCATTGCCTAGCACACACAACTACAGATGCCACAGCCACACACTCGCCTCCGGGAAACCCATGTACGAGATTGCACGAACTGCCAATGTCAGACGACTAATACATACTTCGCCAGGTGCAACACAATAACAAATCTCATTCTCTCCACAGGTGACGAACTGCTGGACGCTGGGGATGGAGACAGCAGCCAGCACAGCCAGCCTACAAGCCCCCAACGAGGACACACGGATCTGGAGGATCTGTCCACCTCTTCGGACACGGACCACCAAGCTGGCCCATCTGGCGTGGCAGGGCCCAGCCGCTCCCCAGGACCCCTCCTACCCACCAACCCATCATCCAGGGATGCTGAACAGTCCCAGTCCCCTGCTGCCACTGTCGTTGCGGCCACACCCACGGTCATTGCGGCCACTACCACTGCCGCAACCGCCACCATCGCCGCACTGACCACCACCGCCTCCACCACCACCACGTCTTCGCTGGCACCAGCCCCAGCGCAGGTGGTGGCCCGGCCGACTGGATCCACCCTGGGAGCCACAGCGAGGACCGTGGTGTGCAATGTGGCTAGTGGGCAGGCCGGTGGCAGCAGGACTGGTAGGAGGAGCAGGGTCAGGGAAACGCCAGCCTCCCCTGGGAGCCATGCCCTGCCTCAAATGGCCAGAGTCCTTGGGGCCTATGAAAAGGCCCAAGGACAATGGGCCAGGTCTGCTACTGACACGCGGGAGGTGCTGGGGGTGCTGAGGTCCATGGACGCCCATATGGGCCAATTCGTGTCCCGTATGGACCAACTCGTGGACCTCATGGGCCAGCTGGTGGTGGCGGTGGGGTCACAGGCAAGGCCAGCAACACCACCTCCGCCACCACCTGCTAGGGCGCAGGGTCGGCCAGCAGTGTCCACTTCCCCTGCGTCCACAGCCAGTGAGCACACCTCACCCACCACCAGCAGGTCGCCACCACACACCCCCTCCCAAACGTGGAAGGGGCCGTCCGAAGAGGAAACAGATCTCCCGGGAGGACTTCGCACGCTCCAGTCGCAAGTGAGGCAGCCAGCCAGCCTTCCGCCAGCCTTCCTTGACCAGCCACTGCATTGACTTGCTCTACGATCCCACTCCACACAGCCAGCTGGATGGCATGTGTGTGTTGGACTATGGACATAGAACCAGTGGGTACACCCTGATCATCACGCAGCCATGACCGACAGCTCATTGTCACTGCACGCACCACTTTTGTCATCACCTTACACACAATCACATGTCACAGTTTGTAATAAATGCACCTTTTTCACTAACTGCTGTTTGTGCCCTGTGTTTTATTTGTACGGAATACAACGGCCACCTTGGGCGGAAGGGCACCTGATGCGTGGCATGGCAATGGAATCCGGAGGGCCTGTAGGGACCTAGGGGTGGGAGACAGAACAGGAGCACATTCAATGAGTGTGTCACACACCCATCACACAGTACATGTCAACAACTACAAGCAATGTACACACATCGCACGGAGCAATAGGGCACAATGCCACAGTCACCAACAGTGGCATACTACCCTGGCCATGGAGCGTTGACACACTGCACGCAGTGAACATACGGCCACCCTGACACAGCACACACACACCTGCACAGATACAGACACATCATCCGTCGTACATGGACACTCACCGTCAAGTGAAGTAGCGGGCGATGAGCTGCTGGCGCACATTCCCAGCTTCCTCCTCTCCGCTGTCCACCTCACTCGAGCTGTCCTGGTCTGCGGGCTGGGGCCCTGGTTGATCTCCGTCATCCACAATGAGGGGGATCTGCTTCCGAATGGCCAGATTGTGCAGCATGCAGCACGCCACCACTATCTGGCACACCTTCTGTGGGGAGTACGCCAGTGCACCCTCGGTGCGGTCCAGGCACCTGAACCTGGACTTGAGGAGGCCAAAGGTACGCTCGACCACACGTCTGGTCCTCCCATGTGCCTCATTGTATCGATCGTCTGCTGGGGTGCGAGGATTCCTCAATGGACTGAGCAGCCATGCCCCATTCGGATACGCAGAGTCACCTGGGTGTGAGGGACACAGAGAACCGTAGCTATTCCAACTGGACAGGGGACAGCATCGCACAACCAGCACGCTACACCACTCCACATACTCACCGACAATACAGGCACGATCCTGTTGCAGTTTGGCCATCAGTCGTGGCAAGATGCTGTTGCGCATTATGTGTGCGTCATGTGCCGAGCCTGGAAACTTGGCACACACGTGGGTGATCACCATGTCCGCAAGGCACACCACTTGCACATTCAGGGAGTGCGTGTGCTTCCTGTTGCGGTACAGGTGCTCAGTGGCCTGTGGTGGAACAAGGCCAACATGAGTGCAGTCAATGGCTCCCACGACGTGTGGGATTCTGCCAAGGGCATAGAATGCACCCTTCACTGCCGCCAATTCACGAGCCCTGGGGAATCTGATGTACCTGTTCCGGTACAGCATCATGGCTGCCAGTACATCCCTCAGCACCTTGCTGAACATGGGCTGGGACATCCCTCCTCCACTGCCCACTGTGTGCTGGAATGACCCAGTGGCGAAGAAATGCATGGCGGCCATCACCTTAGCCGTGGGGGTGACAGCAGTCGGATACACCCTGCGGGGACGGAGATGGGGCTCTAACATGGCACACAGTCGATGCAGAGTTGGCCTGTCCAGCCGAAACTTCCTGATTACCTCTGTATCGTCCATGTCCGCCAGCAATTGGTATGGGCGGTCAATGTTCGGTCTCCGCCTGGGTTAAATGGCAGAGGACACATGTCAAAGCAACACGGCACATAGCAATTTCGCATACACATCACTGACATGACTGAGCAAGCACATGAGCCACAGCCCAGCTGTCAAGCTGGGACGGCACGGCCACAATACACTTACACAGGTCTCCCAACAATGGCAATGGCAAGTGAGACATACCACTGCCATGTGCATGCACATGGGGATCTAGGCCCCAATGACTTGCGGGGCGTGCTGATGGGGACTGACTGCATATTCGTCAAGCGGCAACGCCACGGCAACATGAGTGTCTGCTGAGCATGGAACTGCTTCCGAGGCTGGATGAGTATGGCACACGACGACGACGATGTGGGCACGGGCTGAGCGGCCAATACAAGTGGGACCTGTGGCACGAGGGGATATGAGACAGTAGTAGGTGTCAGCACTGCACCCTATGTACAGCACTGTACGGATCACAGCTCCCGAAACATTGACTGGTGTCCACATTGACAGCCCCATGCCAAGACGGCTGTGTGCTTGCAGTCACACGTCACAGGTGAGAGGTTACATTGCACGTGCCAGGTGGCAGACGTACATAGTGGGAGCTGGCATGTGTGTGCATGTGTCTCCTGTTCAGGATCCACCAGATGGGCGCTGACTCTGTACTGACCATTGGACACAGCATGTTCCGTGGAAGGCTTGTGTGTGTGGGATGGTGGCACTGGATGTGCCTCCGTTGGGTGGGGGGCCATGCACAGGGCGGGTACGTCGATGATTGCGCATTGTTGGTCACGGTGGGTGCACCAACTAAGATGTGTTGCCCTGTGTTCAATTCCTATGTCCGCATGATGATGGACTGTAGATGTGGGCAGACTACACATTGGTCGATGTGCTGTCTATATGCATGTGCCTTCACACCAGGCACAGCTGCCCCTGCACATGTGACCCCTGCTGGACTCGCTGCTGGGTCTGTGGAGCTGATGCACCTTCTGCGCGTGGGGCGGACAGCTCCCCTCACTTCCCTCATTGCGCATGTCATGACTTTGCCGCAGGTGACATGGATCATGGAGGGCCCACATGTACGCGTGGGTAGGCTACACATGATTGTACACTGGTCGCCACCCCCAGTCAGTGTTTCGAATGGGAAGGTTGTCGTGCTGGTGGTATGTTCGATGTGGCGGATGGGCGGGCCTAGGTGCGGGCTTACATTCCGGACATGGGGGGTAGTTGGATTGGCGACTAGTTGCAGTACACACGGGACACGTCTCTTCCTTTCCACATCTGGGTCATCCCTTGTACTTACTGACAGTGATACAGTCATCTTCGCCCCAGCCCTCATGTCCTCCCCTCGCTCCCCCAATATGAATGCTCACCTGCGAGGCTAGCGCCTGCACAGGCAGCCCCAAGCTCGCACCAGAGAGGGCAAGGAGTGTATGTGTGGGTCCAGTTGCACGAGTGGGCTGTCTCAGGGTATGATGTGTGGCGGGACGCCGTCCACCTGCGTGGTGCCCCAAATGGAGACCCGGCCTGCATGGACTATGCATCACAGTCTTCGCCTTCCGGATCCGCCACCTGCGACACCCAGTGGCTGTGGCTGCTCTTGCGGCCAGGCCGCGTCCGTCTGTGGCTGATGGCCCACACATTCACTCTTTGGCCTCTCTGGGGAGGGCTCGGGGGTGGTGGCGCACGCGCTTGCACTTAGTCGCAATGGCATGTGGCGTGGTTGGTATGATGGGCAATGGATGGGATGGTGCGAGCCACCTCCCGTGACGTCAGTGCTGCTCGTGCTGTGGTGCGTCCCCCTACACTTCCATTTGACTTGTGCCATGCTAGACGTTGAGGTTCTATTGCCTGCGTGATATGACCAGGAGGAGCGCGAGGAGACCTCTCACACACCATGCTCCACTGCCATCCCGTGCCCTGTATCGCCTGTGCGGATTGACTATGTTGGGGTTGCACCTGGTCGACTGGGGCTGTGTGTGCCTTGTCAAGGGGCATGGCGGGCGCACAACAGGATCCAGCTTGTCCACAGAGGGTGGGCTGAGGTGCGCCTGGTACCGCTTTGTACGTGTGCCCGGCTGCTGTGCACACACGTGTTCACTCCCCCCGACAGGTGTCCTCTCACAATGCCCAGGGAAGCGGTGGTGTACTGTTCATGACCCCTCCCAACACGGCGTGCTCCAACTTGGCATGTGCGCATCTACCCGTCGCACCCACCCACCTGAGCACTGCGTCCATACGACTTCACACGACACATGTGTGTCTTCCACAGTAGTGCTACTCATTTGCGTTGACATCCAATACCAGTGGACTACATGGTCATGTCACGACTGCCGTGTACTTCACATACTCTCATCCTCTCTCATTCGTACTTGTGAAATGAGTCAGCGAAAACAGTTTTGCTTTCAAACATTATATTGAGTCTTCTGTCCTCTGTGATGCAGTATAGTGGACACTACTGGCAGCGGAATACATGTTGAGGATATACTGAGCATGATAACAAATGGGATAGGGTGTGGGGTTACATCTGCTTGGCCAAGGCTGTGCTAATGTACATTTACGTATAGCTGCGGAGCTGCGGACTTTGACACAGACGGTATACATGTAGCCTACCAGACCGCTCGGCATCATGGGCACAGTCCATCTCAGTTCCATGTGACAGGTTTGCTGCGGTTGTTCCTCATGCACGCGTGCATGTGAGATGACATCAGGGCATGTGCTTGCGTGCATGCAGCGGCGTGCCACTTGTTGTTGCACTGTGGTGGTTACTGGACATGTCACAGTCACTGGGGTCGTGTTGTTGTTGTATGCACTTGTCGTCCATGCAAAGGTCCTGGTATGGGATTCCCGGGGCGGGGGTGGGAGGGGTGCAGCACCCACAGACTCCAGGCGACCTATTCATGTCCACTGAGCGGTGTGTGTGTCCATGTGCGCTGGATCCATGTCGTGTCCTGGTTGTTCGTGCAGTTCCGTCCATGTGGGTGCGATGCACAGAGCCCATGCCACTGCCTCCCACGATGCATGCGGTGTTCCTGGATGTGATGGGGAACAGTGTGCATGTCCCGGTCATATCCGATGTCATGGCGATGTCGTTGATGGCGTGGTTACAGTTGCCGGTCGTTTGGTATGGCTGTTGTGGTGGTGACTGGCCAGTCCGTGCGGAAGCTGAGCATGGGTGCGGGGTTGGACTTCATAGGTCACTCGGGGAACCTGCGTTGTGGTCCGACGTATTTACAGGTTGTCAGGTATGCGATGCCGTCCAGCAGGGCTTCCATGTCATTGGTGGTGTACATGTTTGCCAGCCAATGAAGCGGATGGTGGCTGTCAAGGTGTTGTTCGTAGGTTGTCCCTTGGAGGACCATGATGGGGCATGCTGGGTGACATTCGATGTAGCTGTTCTCGATGATCCGTCGTGTGGAGGCACAGTGGTTCCATTTCAGTGCGCGTGCGATGTTGGCCACATACGCCATGCCCCCATAGGCAGAGCAGGCCCTGTCGTGTGCGTCCAGAGGGAGGAGTAGTGGTAGCAGGTCCGCCTTCAGACATGCCGGGTTGGAGAGGCATATCTCGACGGGATGCTGGTAGGGACACCTCCGACAGTAGAAGACGGGCATGACGCAGCTGAACAATGTGATGCGGTAAGTCAGTCGGTAACTTACGTTCAGCAGGGACAGGAGATCGCATCCCAATGTATGTATCGTGTTGGTTTGGTACAGCTTGAGCTGTTCGGCGTAGTTGGGTAGGTGTGTTGCGGTTGCCATTTCGCAGCGGTTCGTAGAGGTGGCGTGCTCCGGCTGTGTGTGCAGTCTGCAATGTGCACGCTCCGGGGTTGCTGTGAGCTCTGTGTAGTCGTGGGGAGACAGGACTTGTGTTCTGTTGGCTTGTTTGGAGGACACGGGCCCTCTTCCCACATGCTTCTCAGACAGTTCAAGGTCAGTGCTGTGTGACTCCTTCCAATTAACTTGCATGTGGCCGACATGGGGGAGTGTTTTCTTCTTTCTTCCCCGTCCGTTGTGTGCTTCTGTGATATGCGCTATCTGCCCTGTGGTCGGTCTCCTCGGCATGCCTGTGTTGGTCTATTCTTGGACAATGGCTGTATTCACCGGCTTCTGTCGTAGGGCTGTGGTTTCGGTGTTGGAATGGAAGGTCATTCAGTGCTGTCTGCTCTCCCTTGTGTGGGCGGCAGGCTGCCTTTCCACTCTGCGTTGGGCCTTGTGTGTGGATGTAATTCTTGGGCCACCTGTTGTCGGTCCCCGGGCTCTTTGGTGTTCCGTTTCATGTGTCTTGTTCATATGTGCAGGGTGGTATGGGTTTTTCAGTGTGGTACTGGCGTTCCTCTTCCCGAAGGGGCCCTGCTTCTCCTAGTTGGTGTTGCCGCCGCTGTGTGCTACGCCATGTTTGTTACACTGGGGTGTGTCCTGCAGTTGCGTGTCTTCACTGACATGTGTGCGTCGTTTGTGTGGCGTTGGGTGTTGTCCGTGAATTGGGCGTTGGGGACATGTCTGTGGCCGGCCTGTCACGTGTCATGTGCGTTCGGGGTGGGGCTGATGTGTGTGCTGCTTGGTTGTGTCCCTGTGTCTGTGTGCGACGCATGCATGGCGCTGCGGTTGGCCTCTGCGTTGTGCGCATGTGTGGCGGCGTCATCGGCGCTTTGGGGCCGTGACGGGGTGGTTGGTTCCTAGTCCCAGGTGGTGTGTACACATGTGTTCTGCGATGTTAGGATTTGGCCTGTGTGTCATATGTGGATGCAATGGTGGATGTGTAGTGTGCACGCACTGGTGGGGGTTGTCCGCTTTTTCCGCCCTTGCACTGTGTGCGCTGTTTGCGTGCACTTGTTGTGTGTGTGCCTACCTGCGTCTCCGCGGTACGTTGCGTCCTTGGTGGTGCATCAGCAGAAGCATGGGAAGGGCCTGCAGTGCTGGATTCATGCCCGGGGTGCCGCTTCTTCGTTGTCCGTGCTCTGCGTCCGTGTTTCCGCCTCTCTTTCACGTGCGGTGTCTCTTTGCCGTGGGAGCCGTTTGTTTGCGGCATCGTAATTTATGCGCCGGGCGGGACGTGTTTCGTCGGACGGTGTGTGTCAGTTATGCTGCGCCGCTACGTGTGCGGGCGCACTTTGATGGCGGACGGTGTTGCTGGCTTGCCGGCGGTGTTTGGCCTGCTTTTCGCATCATAATTGGGCGGGCGTGTGGACTGCTGCGTGCCGGCGGTAACTGGTGGTTTTTGCATCCGCCAGCACGGCGGTTGTGCTTCCGCCCGCCATCGTAATGGGCCCCTATATTATGACTGTCGATATTACTAACTTCGATATTATGGAAATCGATATTTCTTACCTGAATTTCGATATTCTGCACCACTATATTTTTGCAATTCGATATTCTGTCCATTCTATATAAAAAAACTCGATATTCTGTCCAGTCGATATATTTTTTTCGATATTATGACTGTTCACCGTTGCAGCCTCTAAGGCTGGAACCGGCGTAACGACTATTATACGTTTCCCTTGGGCCAGGGCTCTTTCTCTGACTACAGCAATCTGTACTGCTGTTAGTATTTTCTCAGTTGATGCAAAACGCATCTCAGCATTTGTGTATAAATGTGATTTGTATGCTATTGGTACTGTCTCACCTTCATTATATGTTAGATAGGTAAACCCTGATTGACCCGCAACTATACGGATCACAAGGTTGCATACATTTATGTGTGTTTGTAAGTGTTTTGAAGCTATCATGTCAGCTTGTAAGGAACAAAGAGTATCTGTGTGTTCCTGTGTCCATTGTCTGACTGAAAAGTCAGGTTTTATCAAATCGTAGAAAGGTTTTACTCTTTCTGCGTAATCTAAAATGTATGTTCTGCCAAAGTTAAGGAATCCCAGTATTGATTGTAAGTTTTTCAATGATTTCAGAGGTTGGAGCAGCGCACACTTTTGTAAAAGGTTAGCTGCTAGGCTTTTCCCTTCACTTGAAAGCTCATATCCTAGAAAAAGGACATTAAGATGGGCTATTTTTGATTTTTTAAAGTTGAATTTGTAACCCTCAGAGGCAAACTCCAAAATTATGGTATTAACTCTGTTCAAGTGTTCCTCCAGGTCATCATCCGTTAGATAAATATCATCCACATAGGACAATGCCTCTTCATCCAGATTCTGAAGTAACTCAGTTACCCTAGCCGAAAACCCCCCCGGGCTGTTCTTATAACCCTGGGGGAGTCGACAAAATTGACGCTGTGACCCTAGCGCTGAGAATGCTGTCAAATATCTGCTCTCAGGCGCTATATTTTGGCAAAAAAATCCATTTGAGATATCTATTGTTGTTTTGTATTTTTTTCCGCACAATGTTATTCATTAATGTGGTACTGTGTGCATTTTGCACTGCAAACGTCTTAGTGCAAGTGTTTAAATGTCTGTAATCTAAAACAAGACTGAATGTGATATTTGGTTTTGATACGGGAAATAAAGGGTTATTCATTTGAGAGGTGCATGTTTCAATCACCCCTTGATATTAAAGTTGATCTAAGATCTCCCTGACTTGTTTTTTAGCTTCTTGCTTTATTGGATACTGCCTTTGTGCAGTTGGAGTATTTTTTAGTGTAATAATGTGGTGGGTTGAATCCTCATCCCATCCAATATGGTTTTTGTATAGTGCCGGGGCCCGGGCTACCGCCCACTCCTGTGCATATGTATATTTTAAATATTTGGGAACATGGTCAGAAAATACTGGTAAAATTACTGTTTCTCCCCTTGGGCACTCCATGACGAATGCTGGCGGCCAATCTTGCTCAGCTAACAAAATGTCATAGCCAAACGTCAGGTTCTCCCAAAAGAGACCTCTAACTGTCCTACATTTGTCCCCCTCCACTTGAAGTGTTATTTCATACAATGTATGTGGGACACTTACCCTAGTATCAGGTGTTTCCACTGTGATATAATCATTCAAGTCCGCGGTCACCAGAAATTCCATCAGGTTCTGGCGAACTATTGTTACTTCTGCCGCACTGTCTAGCATCGTCAGAGCCCATTCCCCGTTCAGTAGTCGAGTCCTCAGAATTCTGGGCATGTCTGATCTTTAGACCTGCAACCTTCTTCTTTTTGAACTGTGGTTTTGGTTTGGCTTTAAGAGGTGTGGCGCAGCGGCCAGGGTGCCTGACTCTGGACCACGGGGTTCACGGTTTGATCCCCGGTGCTGGCGGCAGGTTAGCTCAGCACCATGTGACTCTGGGCAATAGCTCGCTTAATCTTCCCGAGGGCCCCCAGCGCCGGGACACCTCTCCGGAGGTAGCTGTGCGCTTTACAAATGCTGGTATTATTTATTATATATTTCTTTTTTGGAAGTATAGTCTTGAGCGTTCTGCTTGTCTCTGGACTTTGTACGCTCTTCTTGTCTGTCTGACCGTCCTTCCCTCTCAGAGTTTTTCAATGAACCCTGAAAGGAACGAGAGGAACGTGTATCAGTATTCTGATACCTGTCAGGTTTCCTAATATTATCCCTATTCCTAAGGTTATACCTCCTTTCGGAGGGCTCCTGTGGAGGAGATCTACCTCTGGACTGAGATCTTTTTTCATTAACATTTTGTTTTTTGTTATTATCCCACTTCTTTTTAGAAGAAGTAGGCATCTGCTTGGAAGTCTCCTTCACGGGACTACCCATCAGTTGTGGTTTTAACGCTTTTCCACCCAAACTGTCCCTGCCTAACTCTGCATATGCTGTTTCAATTATTTTGGGTAGTTTGTGCTCCTGTTGTAGAGGATTGAACTCCCTTAGGCATTGGCGGATGGCCACTGATGATGCCTCCCCTTTAATATTTGCAAATATTATGGCTGATACCGGGGCATAGTTACCTAGTAACTTCATCCCCAAGTTCAGAGCAGGCTCTGCTCCGTACTCATTTTGTATTTGTCTTAATACGTCTGGTATTACTGCTAAAGGCGGTATACCATGAGTTCTGGTATATATGGCAGCGAAAACTGTACCCCAAGAGGTACAATCCACTATCCGTTGTGTTATCCCCATGGGTAAGCAGATTGTCAGCATTCTGTGTTTTTCATAAGGGCTAGTATTTGGGAATACTGCTTCTAGCTGTGTTATCTTCTGAGTTATCCAGAATTACATTTATTCACGTTTTGCGGGCATTTTGCCCATTACCGCATGTAATGTTTGTGGTGTAATTTTAGTTGCTGTGTTTTGAACGTGAGCTGTATTTGTTGTTACCATCGCTGGGTGGACCGTAAGTGTCCTCATGACGTATTGCGTCATGTTTCTGTAAAGTTTTATTAATTGTTTGTGAAGTATGAGTAAGTCTGGTCCTGGCATTGTTTCAATGTCAGGATGTGATGTGTAGGCTGCTAATATTGGCCATGTTGCACCTTCTCTTCCGAGCGGGCCGAGTCTCACTCTTCTTCTTGTGTGGGGTAGGGCACCTTTAAACCAGTATAAATGTTCCTGGTACGTGAGCGGAACCTCAATGTCCTCATATGAACAATATTCCGCTGGTGCATCACCTTCTGTGTAGAAGTGAAATGTTTTTGTTCTTGCATTTGCTGCTGGGAATGTAACCCACGAATAAAATTCCTCTGTTCTGTATGATTCGTGTGCCTCAATCACGAAAGCTACTATGCCATCCCTAGGTGTTATACCAAGCGCAAGCAGTTTCAGGGTGACTACATTTCTAATATTTTCTGCAAACTGAATTGCATTTGCATCTTCATCGTCATCTATGAGGTGCAAGTTTTGCACAACTCCTCCAGCGTTATCCGGGTCTTCAGTCATTGTTTTAAGGAAGAAGTATTTTCCAAGGAAACTAAGATAAGGTGTTTTGCACAATTTTAGGAACACTGTGTCCTTCAAGCTTGATTAACCAACAGCTAATGAATAGTTTATCCTACCCATTCCAGACGTCTCTGGTGTTTTGTGAATAGGGATTTCTGAGAATAGCATGACTGAACTACTCAGATTCTGTCAAATAAGTACCCAACCAACGTTGGTGGCGCCATTTCGTGTAGTTCCTATAAGAAATATACAGGATCTGCGCGTTTAGACAACATTCACTGTAGGATTGGTGTCAGACAAACTCTGATCACCCCTACCGGGTATGTTGGCCCTTTTTGTACCAACTAGCTCACAGTGCCACTAGAATCTCCTCTTACCAAGGAGAGACTAATTCTTGGCAACCATCGAACATGACAACCTGATCGCTCAGGACCGTGGAAACAATATACTACCTTTCGCTCAGTCACTCGTGCTTACTTAGTCTGTCTCAGAGAAATACACAGAATAAACAGGCTGGGCGTTTTCAATAAGAATTTATTGAACAGTTGTTATTCTGGTGTAAAATAGATGAGCTGCATTAACCGCTAGGCAGTATAAGATATAAATGATTAGCAGTACGATAAAG
Organism: Calotriton arnoldi; assembly: GCA_963921515.1. Classification (NCBI taxonomy): domain Eukaryota; kingdom Metazoa; phylum Chordata; class Amphibia; order Caudata; family Salamandridae; genus Calotriton; species Calotriton arnoldi. The sequence goes on along the minus strand of CAWUFW010010055.1, from coordinate 128,503 downwards.
GTAAATGGATGGTATAGCTCTGCCATTTTACTATAATCATGAATACATACGAATAGTTAAAACACATGATAAAAGATGCGTGCTCCTACGATGCTTCCTTAACTAGATGTACCTAAGTGTACCTAGCCTGTGTGTAGGTGTTAAGCCAAGAATCCCTCTAGGATTAAGTCAACCCCATTACCTGAAGTGAGAGACTGAGGGACCCCGTCCTGGTCTCGAGTTGGACACCCTGTGAGGGATGTTATACCACTACGAGCTGTAGTGTCTGCATGCAGGAACCTTAGCGTCTCTGGTCAGTGTGTCACCCGGGAAGTCTCGGTCTCCTCTGTCTTATCTTAGCAAGATGTAATGTCTATATACCCATAGGTCTCCCCAGGGGTCCTACCTTGCTGTATTACTGTGTCGGCCTAAGGATGACGTTGGGCATGAACTTTGTACATAGATTTTATACAGTAGATGGTAGTCCTGCTTTTCTTCCAAGAATCCTCATGCATAATGTATGAGATTTCAAACTAGGGAAAACCCGCGTTCTGAATGCAGTGTAGCATCTAGGTAAAATGTCAGTCCCTGTAAACTGTGACAAGTGTAATGTAGGGAGAGAATATAGGTGAAGGGTAATGAGATTACCGTGGCCTATATTATGGTACCTATATGGAATATAACAGTATGTCAGGTGTACGACAGGTATGAGGTATGTCAGGTGTACAACATGTGTAAGATATGTCAGGTGTACAACAGGTGTGAGGTATGTCAGGTGTACGACAGGTGTGAGGTATGTCAGGTGTACAACAGGTCTGAGGTATGTCAAATGTGTATGTCACATGTACAACAGGTCTGAGGTATGTCATATGTAAAACAGGTCAAAACTATGTCAGGTGTACAACAGGTCTGAGGTATGTCATGTGTAAAACAGGTCTGAGGTATGTCAGGTGTACAATAGGTCGGAGGTGTGTCATGTGTACAACAGGTCTGAGGTATGTCAGGTATACGGCAGGTCTGAGGTATGTCAGTTGTACGACAGGTCTGAGGTATTTCAGGTGTACAACAGGTATACACCTAGGACCACACTACATGAACCACCACCTGATCTTCCACCAACCATCTAGATACCTCCGCTCACCCCGCGCTCACACAGACTTCACACACTGCTGCAGCCGTACCGGGGGACGCTCCTTCTCTCACCTCGCCACCAAAACCTGTGACACCCTCCCTCTCCACCTCCACATCTCGCCCTCACTGACCCACTTCAGGAAGTAAGTCAAGACCTGGCTCTGACTGAAACCTGCAGCACAGCGCTTTGGGTCCCCCCTCCCCCGGGGTGACATGTTGCGCTCTACAAATAGCTTTTTGATTGATTGATTGGTCTGAAGTATGCCACGTGGGCAACAGGCCTGTAGTATGTCATGTGTACTACTGCCCTGACGTATGTCACCTGTACAACAGGTCTGAGGTATGTTACGTGTACAACTGGTCTGAAGTATCTCATGTGTACAACAGGTCTGAAGTATGTCACGTGTGCCCAGTTGTGCTAGTTTAAAAGTGCTTAACACCAATCAACTTATCCCTTGCATGTCCTCTTGGTGACATTTTGAAGGGGGCGGGACCAGTAATGACAATAGCAAGTACTTCTTTATTGTGTTGCACACGTGCACACACACGCACACACACACACACTCTCTCACACACACATACACTCTCTCACACACTCACAGACAAACACTCTCTCACACACACACACACTCTCTCACACACATACACTCTCTCACACACACACACACTCACACACACACAGTCTCTCACTCACACTCTCTCACACACACACTCACACACATACACTCTCTCACACACACTCACACACACACTCACACACATACACTCTCTCTCACACACACTCTCTTGCAAACCCTCTCTCACACACACACTTTCTTTCTCTCTCACAATCTTATGACAGGTGTGAGATATGGCCGGTGTACGACAGGTGTGATGTATGGCAGGTGTACGACAGGTCTGAGGTATGTCAGGTGTACGACAGGTCTGATGTATGTCAGGTTTACGACAGGTCTGAGGTATGTCAGGTGTACGACAGGTCTGAGGTATGTCAGGTGTACGACAGGTGTGAGATATGTCAGGTGTACGACAGGTCTGAAGTATCTCACATGTACAATTGGCCTCAAGTATGCCACATGTGTATGTCACATGTACAACAGGTCTGAGGTATGTCATGTGTAAAACAGGTCGAAAGTATGTCAGGTGTCAAACTGACCTGAAGTATGTCACGTGCACAACAGGTCTGAAGTATGTCAGGTGTACAACTGGCCTGATGTATGTTACATGTGCAACAGGTCTAATGTAAGTCAGGTGTGCAACAGGTCTGAACTGCATGATGAACGTCGCTACATAGATGAGAGACAACTGCCGCAAACTGAACACGATTAAGACGGAAGTCCTCATCATCGGCAGACACACCACCCTTTGGAATGACTCCTGGTGGCCCACGGAGCACGGCCCCACCCCCACGTCGCAACCTCGGCATCGTACTAGTCAGCAAACTCCCCATGAAACGTCAGGTAAGCACCGTCGCCTCAGCCTGCTTCCACACGATCCTCGTACTCTGACAGATCTTCATGTGCCTCCCCATCAGCACCAGAAAAACTGTGACGCGGGCCCTCATCACCAGCCGTCTCGACTACGGCAACGCACTCTACGCCGGAACTGTAGGAGAGTAGGATCTGCTTCTTATAGTTACCCCCACTTTTTGCTGATGTTTCACTGTTTTCGACTTAGTCTGACTGGGATCCTGCTATTCAGGACCCCAGTCTATCTGCTTTCTCCTTTAAATTGATTGCATGTACGCTAGGTACACTCCAGATTGGATTCTGGGGTACCCTTATAAGTCCCTAGTATATGGTATACTATGTACCCAGGGCATAGGTACCCCAGAGGCCTCCCAGGGGCTGCAGCATGTAATATGCCACCCCGGAGAGGCCATTCAAACTGACACCACAGGTCTGCTACTGCAGCCTGTGTAAGGTGGTGCATGCACCCCTTACTTAGATATAGGTTCACTATATCTATCCTGATCACTGCACATATAAGCCTATCAGTCACCCCTATGGCAGGCTGTTAGAAATGGGTAGCGTGGTGCAGAGCGGGCGGGCCAAACTCCGGAGGAAATGTGTAAAGCAACTGCGCAGCGCACACAGGCGACACACCAGGCACACTACAAAAAGAGACTCCACACCAGGTTGCATGAAAAAAAACAGCATATGTATTATGCAGAACACGTTGGGATATTATCACAGGTATGAACCCGGTGCCAGCCGACACCCAGCAATCATTTACATGGGGTTATTTACAGGGCCGGGCCAATCGGGCCGCTGCCAACATCATCACAATATAATTAGGAGTAATGTAAGTGTAAGGGACACATGAAAGTCCAGTATTAATAATCAGGGTATATCAGCCAGTAACCTCTGGCAAGATCATGCACTGAGCACCATCGTATTTGCATAAGCCAAATAGGCATGAACATGTAGCCTCATAACATTAGCATGGTAGAAATCAGGTTGGCCTAAAGTTCCTTCGGCCTAACCCTGTGAGCACAAGGAAAGAGCATTAGGCAACAGTAGCATAAAGACACTAGGCATGAAAACCCATTATGCGTAACCTCAGGCATAACATATATGAGCCTGGAGGCATAACCATAGGCAAGAGTACATTTGCATAACTCTCATGAACCGGAGGCCTGGAAGGAAAACCTTAGGTTAGGCAGAGCCATAAACATAAATGCAACATTAGGCATGAAAGCATTAGGCATATTTTAGCAGAACTGTACTCCTCATCACATTAGCCTAAGTCCAAGTAGGCATACGCATGTTATGCAGAACACCAACAATATAAGCCTTGGGGGAAAAAGAACATCAGGCATCAACCTTAGGCTTTGAAACACCTTACGCATAGCATTAGCCTGCAGCCACCTTGGGCAGTAAAACTCACGGGGAGCCCCCACCCACTTCCGGTCGTCTTCTTCCGGGTCGCCGCGGGCAGCGCGGCGGCCCTGCTCTTCTGCGCAACCCGGATTGCGGCGTTGATTCCGGGGCAGTTTCAAAGTGCGGGGTGGGCTCCCGCCCTCAACTAAAAACACTTGCGGGGTAGGCACCCGCGTGATTGCACAATTGCGGGGTGGGCACCCGCGAAGAAACACGTACGGGGTAGGCTCCCGTTACGTTTTAAACATGAAGCGGGGTGGGCTCCCGCTGACGTGGCAATAAACCCGCGGGGAGTCCCTCCCTCGCCGAGGATCTCCTTCAGCAGGTCACCATCTCAGCGCTGCGGGAACCACACTCCTCTCTCGTCACTGGCCATTTGCAAGTAGCGCTTGGGCAGTACAGCGCTGCAGAGGACAGGCGCTTCTCTCTCGTCCCCCTGGGCACAGTTGCAGCACTCACCCGGCGCTAGATCCCACCAGGGGCTTCAGGGCCACAAGGCAGCGCTCCTCTTCTCTTTGGACAGGGGCCATATAGCGCTTCTCTTCTCCTTAAGGTACCGGCCAGCAAATGATAGCGCTCCTCTTCTCCTGGCACTCCACATGTAGCGCTCACGAGGCGCTAGGGGCCCACAGTCCCCCACCTGAAAGTAGCGCCCATGCTCCTCACCTCCTGGGACGCAGTTGTAGCGCTCACGGGGCGCTAGGGCAGGAGAGCAGGCAGGCAATGCTATGCCAGATCAGCAGTCAGTGGGCACTCATCAGTACAGGACAGCAGCTCTTAGAAGCAGTCATCTCCCATAAAGTGGCACTCCTCCTGGCACCGCAGTCTCCGCTCCAGCAAAGGGCTCTCACTAGCCCAGTGGACAGCAGAGGGGTACAGTTGGGCACAGGGGCCAGCACACAGGCCCATGCGGCGGTACCTCCTGGCAGAGTCTCCCCTCACCATCAAATCCACGCTCAGTCTGAGCACATGGCATCCCAGCTCCGTTATTTAGACACCCCTCACCCCACCTACCAGAAAGGGCTAGAACCTTCCAGAAGGTTCCCTGGGAAACTAGTCCCAACTGGTTTAGGGGGAGGTGTAAAGCACCCTGGGTGCCAGACTTCCCTCCAAAAGCTGGGGGTGGGAAGCAGACAGCTAGACCGCCAACTCACCTCAGACAGGCGGCACATGTGCAGACAGGAATGGCGTCCATTTTAAAAGTAACATTTTACAAAGGTGCATTTCTACAATGGTGGAAATAAAGGTGCGTACACCATTGCACAGCATTTATTATTTTCCTCTCACACCACACATGGCATATACATTTCCTACCATGGGGGAGATGTCCCCTAAAGGGGGGGGGTTCCTAATATAAGCCTATGTAAGGCAGAAAGCACACACACTCGGCACTGCTAACCAGCGCTAAAGTGTCCAATGTCCTGCAACCACTCATTCCACAACAGCAAAAAGGCTAGGGGGAAGGCGAAAAAGTTCGGGATGACCCTGCAAGCAGGGCCAGGTCCAACACAGGCCTTATCAATCCTGAAGGCAGGGTGCTGGGTTTTATGTGAGAGGGTGCCCATGCATGAGCAGAGCCCCTCTGCAGCCTTCGGAACCACTATTCCGGGGTTGTCTGTGCATTATAACCTCGCGGTAAATGCTAACTTTAAAATGGCTGCAAGGAATTATGTCGTGTTTGGTGTCAAACACCTTGGAATCATACCTCCACACCAGAAACTGGAGTGGGAGGTATGATTCCTCCCTCCTAGAGGGAGAAATATGACAGCACCGGCACACCCGGTACCAGCTTCACAGAGCCCTGGCATCACAAAATGGACTCTGGCCTAGTCAGAGTTCCAACTCAGGCTATGTTGATATGTGATGGAGGCATGGATATGGCCTCCTTATTTGTGAGCCACAGTAATCTGGGCAAATACAGACAACAGCCTATAATAAATGGAAAAGAGGCCTTGGCATTCAGGGACACAGGAGCAAGTGTCACAATGGTGACAAAAGATCTTGTGGCTCCTGAGCAAATCATACTTGGTGAGATGTACCAAGTGACCAATGCTAGCAATGTCAGGACAGACCATTCCTTGGCAGTTGTTAATTTCTCCTGGGGAGGGGTAACTGGCCCTAAGAAGGTTGTGGTAAGTGCAGACATCCCTGTTGAATGCTTGTTGGGCAATGATTTAGAGACTTCAGCTTGGGCTGTAGTGGAACTCAGGACGCATAAAGAAATGTTGGGTATCCCTGCAGATGTCTTTGCTATGACCAGGTCACAGGCAAAAATGTCTAACACTGAACAGGTCCTGGATCCTGGAAAAATGGACCAGGCACCTTCCAAGAGGAGGAGCAGTAGGGTTAAGGCAGTGTCTTCCCCCCTGCCTCAGACTCCAGATCAGTCTCTTGAGGGAGCTGATCTTAGTCCTGAAGAAGAAACTGTCCCAGATGAGCTTGAACCTGATCAGGTTGAGTTCTTGGGGACAGGGGGCCCTTCCAGGGCAGATCTGAGCCAGGAGCAACTGAGCTGCCCCTCTCTTGAACCCCTCAGACAGCAAGCTGCTGCTGAGGCTGCTGGGAGTGCTAGTGGGTCCCATAGGATCTACTGGGATGATGGACTCCTTTACTCAGAGTGTAGAGACCCCAAGCCTGGAGCCACCAGGAGGTTGGTTATACCTCTGAAGTTTAGGAGCTTCCTATTGACACTAGCACATGATATCCCATTAGCAGGTCACCTAGGCCAAAACAAGACTTGGGACAGAATTGTCCCTCACTTTCATTGGCCTCATATGTCTGAAGACACCAAGGAGTTTTGTCGCTCCTGTGTCACCTGTCAAGCCAGTGGTAAGGCAGGTAGCACTACAAATGCCCCCCTGATACCACTACCTGTGGTGGGGGTTCCCTTTGAGAGGGTAGGGATTGACATTGTTGGTCCCCTAGATCCTCAAACTGCATCTGGGCACAGATTTATAGTGGTGGTGGTGGACCATGCCACTAGGTATCCAGAGGCAATTCCCCTTAGGACCACCACAGCTCCTGTGGTGGCAAGGGCCCTCCTGGGAATCTTTTCCAGGGTGGGTTTTCCTAAGGAGGTAGTATCAGACAGAGTTGCAAACTTCATGTCTAGTTACTTAACTGCTATGTGGAAGGAGTGTGGAGTAAATTACAAATTTACCACCCCTTATCACCCACAATGCAATGGTTTAGTTGAAAGGTTCAACAAAACCTTGAAGGGCATGATTAAAGGTCTCCCAGAAAAGCTTAGGCGCAGATGGGACATACTTTTGCCCTGCCTTCTCTTTGCCTACAGAGAGGTTCCACAGAAGGGGGTTGGTTACAGCCCATTTGAGCTTCTGTTTGGGCATCCAGTTAGGGGTCCATTGTGTCTAGTGAAGGAGGGATGGGAGTTACCTCTCAAACCCCTAAACAGGATATTGTGGACTATGTACTTGGTCTCCGCTCCCGGATGGTTGAGTACATGAAGAAGGCAACTAAAAACCTTGAGGCTAGCCAGGAATTACAAAAGGCCTGGCATGACCAAAAGGCTGTGTTGACTGTTTATCAGCCAGGACAGAAAGTATGGGTGTTGGAGCCTGTGGCCCCAGCAGCCCTCCAAGACAAGTGGAGTGGCCCCCATACCATAATTGAGCAAAAGGGAGAGGTTACCTACCTGATGGACCTAGGAACTCCCAGGAGACCCCATAGGGTGCTTCATGTCAACAGGCTCAAACCACATGTTGACAGGGCAGACATGGGCTTGCTCATGGCTACTGATGAGGGACAGGAGGAAGAGAGTGATCCACTCCCTGACCTGCTCTCACAGAACCCTGATGATGGTTCAGTAGATGGTGTAGCCTTGGCAGGCAGCCTCACTGACCAGCAGCAAACTGATTGCAGAAAAGTTCTCAACCAGTTTAGACATATGTTCTCACTGATTCCAAGTCAGACTGCCTGGTGCACTCATGAAGTGGACACTGGGGACAGTCTGCCTGTTAAAAATAAGATTTACAGGCAACCTGACCATGTCAGGGACTGCATCAGGACTGAAGTCCAGAAGATGTTGGATTTGGGTGTGATTGAACCTTCAGATAGCCCTTGGGCTAGTCCAGTAGTCTTGGTACCTAAACCTCACACCCAGGGTGGTAAGAGAGAGATGAGGTTTTGTGTTGACTACAGAGGTCTCAATGCAGTCACTAGGACTGATGCCCATCCAATCCCTAGGGCAGATGAGCTTATAGACACTTTGTTTCTCAGCACATTTGACCTGACAGCTGGCTACTGGCAAATCAGACTAGCTGAGGATGCAACAACCAAAACAGCATTCTCAACCCCTAGTGGGCACTACTAATTTGTGGTGATGCCCTTTGGTTTGAAGAATGCACCTGCCACTTTTCAAAGGTTGGTGAACAAAGTCCTTACAGGCTTGGAAGCCTATAGTGCAGCATATCTAGATGATATTGCTGTCTTTAGATCCACCTGGGAGGATCACCTGGTCCACCTGAGAAATGTTTTGGAGGCCCTGCAGAAAGCAGGCCTCACTATCAAGGCCACCAAGTGCCAGATAGGGCAGAGCCAAGTTGTATACCTGGGCCACCTTGTGGGTGGAGGCCAGGTTCAACCATTGCAGAGCAAAATCCAGACCATCATGGACTGGGTTGCTCCAACCACCCAGACTCAGGTCAGAGCTTTCTTGGGCCATACTGGGTACTATAGGAGATTTGTCAAAGGGTATGGACCCATAGTGACCCCTTTGAATGACTTAACTTCCAAGAGAATGCAAAAGAAAGTTCAGTGGACAGTCAGATGCCTTTTGACAGCTGATGACCTGAAGCAGGCCATGTGCACTGCTCCCATTCTGCAAAGTCCTGACTACTCCAAACAATTCATTGTCCAAACAGATGCATCTGAGTTGGGGGTAGGGGCTGTGTTATCACAATTGAATGATGAAGGTCAGGATCAGCCAGTAGCTTTTATTAGCAGAAGGTTGACCCCCAGAGAGAAACGTTGGTCAGCCATTGAGAGGGAAGCCTTTGCTGTGGTTTGGGCCTTGAAGAAGCTGAGGCCATACTTGTTTGGCACTCACTTCATTGTTCAGACAGACCACAAGCCCCTCTTATGGCTAAAACAGATGAAGGGTGAAAACCCCAAACTTTTGAGGTGGTCCATTTCCCTACAGGGGATGGACTATACAGTGGAACATAGACCTGGGAGTAGCCATGCAAATGCAGATGGACTCTCCAGATATTTCCACTTAGAACATGAAGACTCAACTGGTCAAGGTTAGTGTAATGTCCTGACGTTTGGGGAGGGTTGTGTAGGAGAGTAGGATCTGGTTCTTATAGTTACCCCCACTTTTTGCTGATGTTTCACTGTTTTCGACTTAGTCTGACTGGGATCCTGCTATTCAGGACCCCAGTCTATCTGCTTTCTCCTTTAAATTGATTGCATGTACTCTAGGTACACTCCAGATTGGATTCTGGGGTACCCTTATAAGTCCCTAGTATATGGTATACTATGGACCCAGGGCATATGTACCCCAGAGGCCTCCCAGGGGCTGCAGCATGTATTATGCCACCCCTGAGAGGCCATTCAAACTGACACCACAGGTCTGCTACTGCAGCCTGTGTAAGGTGGTGCATACACCCCTTACTTAGATATAGGTTCACTATATCTATCCTAATCACTGCACATATAAGCCTATCAGTCACCCCTATGGCAGGCCTTATCAATCCTGAAGGCAGGGTGCTGGGTTTTATGTGAGAGGGTGCCCATGCATGAGCAGAGCCCCTCTGCAGCCTTCGGGACCACTATTCCGGGGTTATCTGTGATGCAGCCAACCATATACTCTTAAGTGCATTATAACCTTGCGGTAAATGCTAACTTTAAAATGGCTGGAAGGAATTATGTTGTGTTTGGTGTCAAACACCTTGGAATCATACCTCAACACCAGTAACTGGTGTAGGAGGTATGATTCCACCCTCCTAGAGGGAGAAATATGACAGCACCAGTACACCCGGTACCAGCTTCACAGAGCCCTGGCATCACAAAATGGATGCTGCCAGCCACAGACACGAGTCTGCCCTCCTGCTGCTGGACGAAACTCCGGCAGGGGAGGCTGGACAATAGGTTTCCTGTCACAGGGAGGTGTGACCACCTCCCAGACAGGCTTTAGTGTATTGGGGCTGGGTGGGTGCACTCCAAGAGTGCTTTGATGTCTGCACTGGGGGCACATTTGGTGTCCCTGTGCATAGTCCAGCTCAAACCGGTTGCAGGGGCACTCAGCCCCTGCTCTGGCGCGAAACTGGACAAAGGACATGGGTGTAGCCACCCCTCTGTCCTGACCCTCCCATAGGTGGGTCCCCAGAGTTTGTCCCACCCCTTCCTTGGGTATAAAGTAGGAACCCTGACTACAGGACTTTAGATTTTACCTGGACTAAACTCTGCTACAGAAACCAAGTACTTCGACGATCTACACTACGCTGGATGACTGAAGAATCTCCCTTGGAGTAAAGGAGTTACTCCCCTGCAAGGTAGGCACCTTAAACGCATTTGACCGGTTTGCATCTCCGAAGCTCCAGAGGACTCAGAAGAATATTGCAACACAGGAGGTGGGTTCCCGAGGTCTCTGAGGTTGATCTGTGCCCACAGCAAGTCTGAGGCCCGTATCCCTCGTGGTGACCGTGCAACCCGAACCCCTTGACACCGCGTCGATTTGCAGAAGCATCAGCTTTCCGGCGACCCCTGAGGCTGAGCTTTGGGTTACTTGTAGCCCTGACCCCGAGCAGCAATTCCACCAAAGATTGCGGGCCTACACTCCACGAGTGTTCCGTGGGCCGGCATTTTGTGATTCCTCTTGAGGTCCCTTCGCGATTCCTGGTCCGTCGACCTGTGGGTCCCTGAGAAGGGTACTTTAACTTTCAGTGGGCTTCCCTGGTTGCTCCAGATGTGCCCTGACTCTCCATTGCTTGGGGAGTCCCGAGGACCCTGCTGGTCCTCACAGAAGCATCTTTTCTCTGACCACGTGTGTTGTGACCTGTGGTAGAAAGTAGACGCTGGTAGACAGCGTGGGTTGCAGTTGCCAAGGCTTGTTGGTATCCAATCCGGAAACTGACCCTTCAGCACTCGACATCCTTTGTGGCACAGCTCGCCTGCGGATCCTGGTCGTCGTCGACGTCTCCTGGTCCCCGTGGCTGCAGAGTCAAGCTTCACCTCTTTGCACCTGAAGCACCCGACATCGGTGGGCATTCGATTGCTCCGCTCCTGGTCACGTGAAGTGACCCAGACTTTGTCCCCTCTGCTTTCAGGTTCTTCACATCTTCGATCCAGGCTTGGATCACACCGGACACTTTTCTTCTTCACGGCAGCAGCACTTTGCAGCGTCTCGCCATTGAAAACAACGACGATTCCCGACACCCTTTGACAGCTATGCACCCGGCTTCCCTGGGTGAGGTAACATGAGTACTCTGGTGCTCCTGTGGGTGCTGGCCTTAGAACCTTCTAAGTCTGAAAGGGTTTACTCAAAGTCCTCTCCTAAGTGTCCTTAAACTCTAATATTCCAACCGCGACTTTCCCATAGAGTTGTACGGAGCTCGCGTCTGTGTTCCCACACTGCACCCGTCCTCCGTGGGTCCCCTGTGTCACTACCTTGGGTGGTTCCTTGGGGTCCCAGCGATTCTACGTGCTCTAGGCACTGTGTCTAGTCAAGTCGTGGTTGTTATACCACTTTCTTAATATATGGTTTGGTCTCCCCCTGGAGCCCACTGTGTATTGTGCTATTTACTGTCGTTCTAGTACTGTAATATTGTGTGCCTTGTTCTCTAATCTCATAAAGAGGTTAGTAGAGAGTGTTTAGTAATAAATACATATATTTTATATATACCTTGTGTGGTTCTCCTTTCATTTGGTCATTCAAGAGGTTATATACTGGTAAAACAAGCTGCTTTACATTCCTTCAAGACTTAGCCTGAAGGCTGCTCTCCAGAGCTACCACTAGGATAGCTTTCTATAAAGGTTGTCTTTAACCTATCATCCATAAGGGGTTGTTTGGACTGGTGCAAGGTGCCCACTTTAATTAGTGGACAGCATATACCAGGCCAACTTCTCACAGGAACAACCTCTGAACTCATGCAAAGACTCCAGACAAACCAGAATGCAGCAGCCAGACTGATCCGTAACCTGCCCAAAAGGACATACATCACCCAACACCTGAAGGACGTCCCCTGGCTCCCTCACCCATGCCTACAACCCCCCCTCCTCAGGCCTATTACTACTTCCAGTCTTCACACCCATTAACAGTGAGGCCTGACGCTAACAAAGGGCTGCCTGTAGCAGCCTCATTAACACAGTGAGGCCTGCTGCTAACAAAGGGCTGCCTGTTGCAGCCTCATTAACACAGTGAGACCTGGCGCTTACAAAGGGCTGCCTGTAGCAGTCTCATTAACACAGTGAGGCCTGGCGCTAACAAAAGGCTGCCTGTAGCAGCCTCATTAACACAGTAAGGACTGGTGCTAACAAGGGCTGCCTAATGCCTGTAGCAGCCTCATTAACACATTGAGGCCTGGTGCTAAGAAAGGGCTGTCTGCTGACTGTAGCAGCCTCATTAACACAGTGAGGCCTGGCGCTAACAAAGGGCTGCCTGTAGCAGTCTCATTAACACAGTGAGGCCTGGCGCTAACAAAGGGCTGCCTGTAGCAGTCTCATTAATACAGTGAGGCCTGGTGCTAACAAAGGGCTGTCTGCTGCCTGTAGCAGCCTCATTAATGCAGTGAGGCCTGGCACTAACAAAGGGCTGTCTGATGCCTGTAGAAGCCTCATTAACACAGTGAGGCCTGGCGCTAACAAAGGGCTGTCTGATGCCTGTAGCAGCCTCATTAACACAGTAAGGCCTGGCGCTAACAAAGGGCTGCCTGTAGCAGCCTCATGAACACAGTGAGGCTTGGCGCTAACAAAGGGCTGCCTGTAGCAGCCTCATTAACACAGTGAGGCCTGGCGCTAACAAAGGGCTATCTGCTGCCTGTAGCAGCTTCATTAATACAGTGAGGCCTGGCACTAACAAAGGGCTGCCTGTAGCAGCCTCATTAACATAGTGAGGCCTGGCGTTAACAAAGGGCTGCCTGTAGCAGCCTCATTAACACAGTGAGGCCTGGCACTAACAAAGGGCTGCCTGCTGACTGTAGCAGCCTCATTAACACAGTAAGGCTTGGCGCTAACAAAGGGCTGCCTGTAGCAGCCTCATTAATACAGTGAGGCCTGGTGCTAACAAAGGGCTGTCTGCTGCCTGTAGCAGCCTCATTAACACAGTGAGGCCTGGCGCTAACAAAGGGCTGTCTGATGCCTGTAGCAGCCTCATTAACACAGTGAGGCCTGGCGTTAACAAGGGCTGTCTGATGCCTGTAGCAGCCTCATTAACACAGTGAGGCCTGGCGCTGGCAAAGGGCTGTCTAATGCCTGTAGCAGCCTCATTAACAAAAGATATGGGACCAAGCAGCAGTGGAGGTGCTCTGCCCCAATGAAAGAGGCTGTTCTTCAAGGCGTGAGACTCACACTCAATGAGTGACACTGTGCACCAAGAAGAGAAACTCAAACCCAGTGAGTGAGACTGTGCTCACGGAGGAGAATCTTAACTCTAGTGAGTGAGACTTGCACCAGGGCTGAGTCTCTGCCCCGATAAGAGAGGCGGTGCCTCAAAGCGTGAGACGACTCATGACCAATGAGTGATATTGTGCTCACGGAAGAGAATCTTAAACCTAGTGAGTGACACTGTGCTCATAGAAGAGAATCTTAACCCTAGTGAGAGAGACTGTGCACCAGGGCTGAGTCTCTGCCCCGATAAGAGAGGCCATGCCTCAAAGCGTGAGACTCACACTCAATGAGTGACACTGTGCTCCAAGAAGAGAAACTCAAACCCAAAGAGTGACACTGTGCTCACGGAGGAGAATCTTAACCCTAGTGAGTGACACTGTGCTCACGGAAAAGAATCTTAACCCTAGTGAGTGACACTGTGCTTACGGAAGAGAATCTTAACCCTAGTTATTGACACTGTGCTTACGGAATAGAATCTTTACCCTAGTGAGTGACACTGTGCTCACGGAAGAGAATCTTAACCCTAGTGAGTGACACTGTGCACCAGGGCTGAGTCTCTGCCCCGATAAGAGAGGCTGTGCCTCAAAGCGTGAGACGACTCACGTCCAATGAGTGATATTGTGCTCACGGAAGAGAATCTTAACCCTAGTGAGTGAGACTGTGCTCACAGAAGAGAATCTTAACCCTAGTGAGTGACACTGTGCTCACGGAAGAGAATCTTAACCCTAGTGAGTGATACTGTGCACCAGGGCTGAGTCTCTGCCCCAATAAGAGAGGCTGTGCCTCAATGCGTGAGACAACTCACGTCCAATGAGTGATATTGTGCTCTGCGCTGGGAGGAGAATCTCAAACTTAAGGGCATATTTACAATGCCCCAGCGGCACTTTTATGCCACCAGAGCATCCATTTTCTGATGCTCCAATGGCACAGTGTGCCGGCCCATATTGGCCCATATTTACCCATATTTACAAGGTGCCCCTTCCTGCACAAAAACAATCATGCCACCAACACAGACACACTTGCACCATGGTACAAGGGTGCCTGCATTAGCACACGGACGGCTGCAGTTTGTGCGCCGGCAGAAAGGACAGGAATGCGCCGGATACAGCACATTCCTGCCCTTTTCGTTTGACGTAGGGCAGCACAGCTAGAAGGCTTGTGGTGCTGCTCTCTGCCAAAATATTGTAAATATGCCCTTTAGTGACTGAGACTGTGGACCAGGGCTGAGACTCTGTCCCAGTAAGAGGCGCTGCTTTTCAGGGGGCGTGGCCAAGATGGTGAAGGGACCGACGCACAGTGAAGAGCTCTGCACGACTCACTGCCCGACACCATCCTGGAGACCAGTGACGAACACCTGATAGCTGCGGGGTCACCCTGGAGTTCTCGGCCATAGCATGGACCGGGCTGCTGTGGTGAATATGAGCAGTCCCTGCAGGCACGGCGATGCCCTTGACCAGGCCACAGCCGAACCCTCGCGTGATCCCACGTTCCGGACACGCTGGAGGCAGGGTGAGTCCCAGATTGGCAGGTACGGGCAGTGTCTTCTTTCCCTTGCGGGAGCGCACATAAACTGCATTGGGCCTCTGCACCATGTCGCATACCCACAGGATGATAGGAGACTTTGGAGGCCCACTTTTCTACTGTTTTTCTTTGGCTGGTCGTGGGCCACATCGTCGTTCCTGGACCGTCGGGCCCATGGCGATTCAGCCACAAAGACTCTGCCCGTTTTGCCCCCTCCACGCGCTGGCGAAGATGGATGGCCCCCACCCATCTGAGCAGGGCGTGCCTGTCGCTGCTTTACTCCCAGGAGCTGTCTCGCATATTTTTGACACAGGTAAAAAGAACCTGTTTACACCTACTGATCAGTACACAGTATGCTGCCAACACCAGCTCGTGCTGCTGAACTCCTGGTATAGGCAGTAGCCTTCCACCATCATGAGAATAGTTCTTTGGGAGCCCCTCCCAGTCCAAGAAGATTGCAATCCGTGAGTTAGGCCTATGTCATGGCCAACACGCATGATCCGTGGATGCCCATGTTGGAAAATAGGATCTGCTTTCATGGTTACCCCCACTTTGTGCCTAGTGGCAGTAGGTTTTGACTGTAGTTTGCTGGGATCTTGCTAATCAGGACCCCAGCATCTGTGCGCTCTGTGAGAAGTTGGCCTGGCATATGCTGTTCACTAATTAAAGTGGGCACCTTGCACCAGACCAATTCGACTCTTATGGTAGATAGGTTAAAGACAACCTTTATAGAAAGCTATCCTAGTGGTAGCTGTGGAGAGCAGCCTTCAGGCTAAGTCTTGAAGGAATGTAAAGCAGCTTGTTTTTAAGCCTGGGCATAGTTTGCGTAGTAGCACTTCACGTAGCTACGTGAAGTACATTTTCAACTACACGTAGCTATGCAAATTGCGTAGCTGTGTGCTTGACTGCACTGTACAATAATTGCCAAAAACATCTTGTACAGTGTAAGTTAAGATAAATAAATATCTGTCTTTATATGCTAAAAATGCATATAGTTACTACACAAAAGTGAAAACGATAAATTGACAAGCAGTGAGAGAGGTGATGATTTTGGGATCCTCCCTAACCTAGGGAGAGAACCAAGCAGATGCCTTGAAAACAAAAAACACATCTTTTGAACCAATCGGTGGTGGTCCCATTCTCTTAGGACCACCCCAAGCACAGTTATTGGCAAAAATACAATCCCAACCAAAGGCCCTGCAAAGCATTATGGGACGAGATTAGCAGTGGGCAGTGAATATTATAGTATCCAATATCAAAATAATTCTACAAAGAGCTGCAGTTCAACTAGTCGTTACTAGATGTCCCTCACGAGTCAAATGCAAAAGCTTCATGAAAGGATTTCAATGCTTTTGCATTTGACTCGTGAGGGACATCTTGTAACAACTAGTGGAACTGCAGCTTGATGTATTAATAATTTCAATGCTTTTGCATTTGACTCGTGAGGGACATCTAGTAACGACTAGTTGAACTGCAGCTCTTTGTAGAATTATTTTGATATTGGATACTATAATATTCACTGCCCACTGCTAATCTCGTCCCATAATGCTTTGCAGGGCCTTTGGTTGGGATTGTATTTTTGACCATAACTGGGCTTGGGGTGGTCCTAGGAGGAAGGGACCACCACTGAATCGTTCACATGATATGCTTTTTGTGTTCAAGGCATCTGCTTGGTCCTCCCCTAGGTTAGGGGACTCCAAAATCATCACCTCTCTCATTGCTTGATATTTTATTGTCAAAGTTCAATTTTGTGAATTGGTTATATGCTTTTTAGCATAGAAAATTGCTATATCAAAGCATTTGAAGGTGTTTATTTTACTGCTGCTACGCTACGTCAATTAGCACAGTTATTCACTCTGCTACGTGCAATTTGCGTAGTGCGTAGCAGCACAAACTTTGCATGCTCCGTGAGCGTAGCTAAGTATTATGCCCAGGGTTACTTGTTTTACCACACAATCTCTTGAATCACCAAATGAAAAGACACCACACAGGTATATATATCAAATATATATGTATTTATTAATAAACACTCTCTACTAATCTCTTTATGAGATTAGAGGTCAGGAACATATGTACAAGTCAAATATTATCAAAATAAGTTTAGCACAATCGAATATCACAATCTTAGTTTGCTAGACCTAGGTCTAGGGCATCTAGAATCGAGGGACCCCCAAGAACCACCCCAGGTAGTTGTAGGAGACCCACAGGGGACGGACGCGGTGTCCTGGCACCGGTGCGAGTCCTGTACGAGTCTATGCGCTCAGACGCGATTGAGATTTCAATGTTAAAGGTCCCTTGCGTGTTCGAGGCGAACACACCGATCGGTCCTTGTACGAGTCGAAGGACGCGGTTACAGATAGAGTTGCAAGGGAGATGGGCGCGCTGTGTCTAACACAGACGCGAACCTTGTGCGAGTCAGTGCAATGGAGATCTCAGTGTTACAGGCCCTTTGTGTGTTCGAGGCGAACACCGATCGGACTCAGTACGAGTCGAAGGATACAGTTCTAGATAGTGTTACAAAGGAGATGGACGCGGTGTGTCTAACACAGACGCGAACCCTGTACGAGTCAGCGCAATTGTCGCACTTAGAAAATTAGAGTTTTAGGACACTTCGAGGGAAGCTACAAGCAAGTCACTTACAGGGTAAGTAGTTCTAGGGCCCACACCCACAGGAGCACCGTAGTGCTGAAGTTACCTCACCCAGGGGAGCCGGGTGCATAGGTGTTCTTTGGTGTCGGGTCGCGGAGTCGTTTTCAATGGGAGCCAGTGAAGACTTGCTGCTTGCGGTGACAGGAGAAGTGTCCGGAGGAATCCAAGCCTGGATTCGGAAGATGGAAGACCTGAAAGCAGAGGGGACAGTGTTCAAAGTCACTTGGCAGTGACTCGGGGCAAGGAAGATGGATGCCCACCGTCGTCGCAAGATTCAGGTCATTCGCAGTTGCCTTGACTCTTCAGCCACGAGGTCCAGGAGGCGTCGACGACAACCAGGAGCTGGATTCGGCGTGTCCCACAATGTCTGCAGCTTACTGCGGTGTCGGCGACTCGATTGGAGCCAACAAGCCTTGGTAACAGCAAGTCTCGGGGAAAGTACGAAGAGGCAATGGTGCAGACCAGCAAGGTCTGGGGGACTCACCCAGCGAGGGTAAGTCAGGGCAGGCCTGGAGCAACGAGGGGAGCCCTTTGGTGTCTTTAGAAAGTCTTCTGGGGACCCACAAGCCGGCTGGCAAGGGATCGCGAAGACGCCTCGGGAGGATTAGCTTACAGGGGCCCACGGTCACTCGTGATAGGGTAGGCCTCTGATCTTCGGAGGGATTCCTGCTGGAGGCTAGGACCATACGTGGTCCAAAGCACAAGTTCGTGGAATGTTGTGAAGGGGTTGCACTCGACAATAGTGCACGGTACCCAGGGGTCGCGGTTCCTCGTCACTCTTGGGGTCCACTGGCCTCAGCTTCGCTGGAGACTCACGATGGCCTTTGAGAAGTCAGGAAATCTACTTCTTGGGCTGCAGGGACTTTGGACTCCGGCAGGAGCGGTGTAGTTTGCGACTGTCGTTTGTAGTTTTTGGTGCCTGCCAAGCAGGGGAGTCACTCCTTGACTCCAAGGGAGATTCTTCAGTCTTCCAAAGGTAGTGGAACGTCGAAGGTCCGGGATTCTTCTTCAGAGCGTCGTCCAGGGAAAATCTAGGGTGCAATGCACAGGTTCCCCCTCTTATACTAAAAGAAAGGGAGGGACTAGCTCTATGACCCTACCTATGGGAGGGTCAGGGGAGTGGGTGGCTACACCCACTTCCCTTTGTCCAGTTTCACGCCAGAGCAGGGACAGGTAGCCCCTGAGCCGGTTTGAACTGGCATATGCACAGAGGAGCCTTCTGCTCCCCCAGTGCAGGACTTCAAAGCACTCTAAGAGTGCACCCACCCAGCCCCAATACACTAAACCCTGTCTGGAAGGTGGTCACACCCCCTTGGGACAGGATATCTATTGTTGGGCTTCCTCCACTGGGAGTGTTGGTCATCAGCAGGAGGGCAGCCCAGTGTCTGTGACTGGTGGCATCCATTTTGTGATGCCAGGGCTCTGCAGGATTCTACCGCGTTTCCACAGTAGTTACATGTCTACCCCTCTAGAAGGGTGGAATGCTACCCCCGCCGCCAGGACTGGCGGGGGTAGTATTCCAAGATGTTTGACACCAAACACGACATGTTTCGATGCAGCCATTCCAAAGTTAGCATTTTACCGCGGGGATATAATGCACTTAAAAGTATATGGTTTAACCAGCATCCAAAAACAGCACCAGAGAATGGACTCTGAGAGCTGCAGAGGGGCCCTGCTCAGGCAGAGGCACCCCCTCACATAGAAGCCAAGCACCCTGCCCTCAGGATTGATAGGGCCTGCCTTAGGGGTGACTGATAGGTTTATATGTGTGTGTAGGAGAGATACAGGGGACCCATATCTCAGTGAGGGGTGCTAGCACTTCCTCACCCAGGCTGCAGTAGCAGGCCTGTGGTGTCAGATTTAGTCTGCTTCCCAGGGGTGGCATAATACATGCTGCAGCCCCTGGTAGGCCTGTGAAGTACCTATGCCCTTAGCACCTAAGGTACCATATACTAGGGACTCATAAGGAACCACAGCATCCAATCACTAGTGCACCTAGAGTGCACTCCAAGTCGTTTAGAGAGAACAGAGAGGCTGGGGCCCTGATTAGCAGGGACCCAGCCAGACTATAGCCAGAAACCAGTGTAAACATCAGAAAAAAGTGGGGGCAACATAAGAGGCAGATCCTACTCTCCTACACACCCCCCCAAACGCAGGGACACTAAACTAACCTTGACCAGTTGAGTCTTCGTGTTCAAAGTGGAAATACCTTGAGAGTCCATCTGCATTGGCATGTTGGGTCCCAGGTCTATGTTCCACTGTATAGTCCATCCCCTGTAGGGAAATGGACCACCTCAAAAGTTTTGGGTTTTCTCCTTTCATTTGTTTAAGCCATAGGAGGGGCTTGTGGTCAGTCTGAACTATGAAGTGAGTGCCAAACAAGTATGGCCTCAGCTTCTTCAGGGCCCACACCACAGCAAAGGCCTCCCTCTCTATAGCTGACCAACGTTTCTCTCTAGGGGTCAGCCTTCTGCTAATAAAAGCTACTGGCTGGTCTTGACCTTCATCATTCAGTTGAGACAGTACAGCTCCCACACCCAGCTCAGAAGCATCTGTTTGGACAATGAACTTTTTGGTGTAGTCTGGACTCTGTAAGATGGGGGCAGTGCACATGGCCTGCTTTAGGTCTTCAAATGACTTTTGACAGCTAGCTGTCCACTGAACCTTTTTTGGCATTTTCTTTGAGGTCAGATCATTCAAGGGGGTCACTATAGATCCATATCCCTTGACAAACCTCCTATAGCACCCAGTCAGGCCTAAGAAGGCTCTCACCTGTGTCTGGGTGGTTGGAGCAACCCATTCCATTATGGTTTGGATTTTGCTCTGTAAAGGCTGAACCTGGCCTCCACCTACAAGGTGGCCCAGGTATACAACCTGACTCTGCCCTATCTGGCACTTAGTGGCCTTGATAGTGAGGCCTGCCTTCTGCAGGGCCTCCAAAACATTCCTGAGGCGGACCAGGTGATCCTGCCAGGAGGAACTAAAGACAGCAATATCATCTAGATAAGCTGAGCAATAAGTTTCCATCCCTGTCAGAACTTTATTCACCAACCTCTGAAAAGTGGCAGGTGCATTTTTCAATCCAAAGGGCATCACCACGAAGTGGTAGTGCCCACCAGGGGTCGAAAATGCTGTTTTGGCTTTTGCATCATCAGCTAACCTGATCTGCCAGAAGCCAGCTGTCAGGTCAAACGTGCTTAGATACTTGGCTGAGGCCAAAGTATCAATCAGCTCATCTGCCCTTGGTATGGGATAGGCATCAGTCCTAGTGACTGCATTGAGGCCTCTGTAGTCTACACAAAACCTCATTTCTTTATTACCACCCTGGGTATGAGGCTTGGGTACCAGGACTACTGGGCTTGCCCAAGGGCTATCTGAAGGCTCAATTACACCTAGCTCCAACATTTTCTGGACTTCAGTCCTGATACAGTCCCTGACATGGTCAGGTTGCCTGTAGATTTTACTCTTGACAGGCAGACTGTCTCCAGTGTCCACCTCATGGGTGCACCAGGAAGTCTGACTAGGGGTCAGGCTAAACATATGTCTATACTGTTGCAGAACTTGTCTGCACTCAGTTTGTTGATGGTCAGTGAGGCTGCTTGCCAAAGCAACACCATCTACTGACCCATCATCAGGGTTCTGAGAGAGCAGGTCAGGGAGAGGGTCACTCTCCTCCTCCTGTTCCTCATCAGTCGCCATGAGCAAGCCCATGTCAGCCCTGTCAACATATGGCTTTAATCTGTTGACATGGAGCACCCTCAGGGGGCTCCTGGGAGTTCCAAGATTCACCAGGTAGGTGACTTCTCCCTTCTGTTCAACTATTGCATGGGGGCCACTCCACTTGTCCTGGAGGGCTGCTGGGGCCACAGGCTCCAACACCCACACTTTCTGTCCTGGCTGGTATACAGTCAGTACAGCCTTTGGTCATGCCAAGCTTTTTGTAATTCTTGGCTGGCCTCCAGGTTTTGGTTGCCTTTTTCATGTACTCAGCCATCCGGGAGCGGAGACCAAGTACATAGTCCATCACATCTTGTTTGGGGGGCTTGAGAGGTAACTCCCAGCCCTCTTTTACCAAACACAATGGACCTCTCACAGGATGCCCAAACAGAAGCTCAAATGGGCTGTAACCAACCCCCTTCTGTGGAACCTCTCTGTATGCAAACAATAGGCAAGGAAGAAGAAGGTCCCATTTCCGCCTAAGCTTCTCTGGGAGTCCTTTAATCATTCCTTTCAAGGTTTTGTTGAAGCGTTCAACTAAACCATTGCATTGTGGGTGATAGGGGTGGTGAACTTATAAGTTACACCACACTCCTTCCACATTGCTTTCAGATATCCTGACATGAAGTTGGCACCTCTGTCAGAAATGACCTCCTTTGGGAAACCCACTCTGGAGAAGACTCCAATGAGGGCTCTTGCCACCACAGGGGCTGTGGTGGTCCTCAGGGGAATTGCTTCTGGGTACCTGGTGGCATGATCCACTACCACCAGGATAAACCTGTGCCCAGATGCAGTTTGAGGGTCAAGGGGACCAACAATGTCAATCCCTACCCTTTCAAAGGGTACCCCCACCACAGGTAGTGGTATCAGGGGGCCTTTGTTGTGCCACCTGCCTTACCACTGGCTTGGCATGTGACACAGGAGCGACAAAACTCCTTTGTGTCCTCTGACATATGTGGCCAATGAAAATGTGGAACAAGCCTGTCCCAGGTCTTGTTTTGGCCCAAGTGTCCTGCTAAAGGGATGTCATGTGCTAGGGTCAAGAGGAACCCCCTAAACTTCTGAGGTATTACCATCCTCCTGGTGGCTCCAGGGGCTGGATCTCTACCCTCAGAATATAGGAGTGTTGGACTTGGCCCTTTTTCCCAGAAATGTTTCGTTTTTCCCCTAGCCGTTTTACCATGTATGAAACTCACTCAAGATGGCTGCCACAGGTCCCTGCTACTGCAGAGGGGCCTTACACGAATACACACTATTAGCCAGGGTCAGGCTGGGGCATAGGGATACAGTATCCATTCCATCCCCGCCTCTGGGCCACGTAGCCAGGCATGTAGAAGGTTCCAGAACCTTCCGGGCTGTGGGAGGAGTTATGTTTTGCCGCCTTTGGGAGAGTCACCTGACCTAGGAGTATAAAAGGCTTGGAGGGAAAACTTTGAGTCAGTTGGAGACAGTTGATGAGGCACCACTGAACCTGGGAGAACCTCCGCCGGAGTATAGGCTTTAGGGCCTAGGGGGGAGACCTACACTACTGCTGCTGACAGGGCTGAGGCCCTGCTGGAGTAAGATAGCTGAGGAACGCCCACCTCCCACTGACCTTGCCCAGTGTGAGGGGACCCAGGGAACCACCTTCAGCGTGCGGGGAGGAACATCAAGCACTCCCAGACCACCAACTCATTCCCCCCCCCTCATGACAAGAAACTTCTGACAAGAAACTCTGACAAGAAACTTATACTAAGGAACTTCTGACAAGAAACTCATCACCAGAAGCGCCTAAGAAGCAACCAAGCTGGAGCAGTCGCAAGACGCCTTAATTTGAGGAGGCCTGACCGTCCAGCCAGGCCTGAAGCCTAAACTGCCCAACTGGGGATCACCAGGTAAAGCGCCGTACCCTGAAGCGCTAGACCTTCACCCCCTCACTATTCCTGCCTACTACTGGGCTGTCCCCAAGTACTTTCCAGTCAGCCCTGCCCACAGGCTGCTGGTGCGTCCTGCTTTCCGGCACCCCCAGGTCACTGACCTTGTGTAGAAGATCACCGCCGCGGCCGTCGCCGCCTGAGGAGAAGTGCCGTGAGGTGAGGTGCGCCGTCGCGCCCTCACCGAAGGGAGCGCTGAGGTGAGGGAAGCGTCTCGAGTCTCTGTGGTGAGGTGCGCCGTCCGCGCCCTCACCGAAGCCTCCACAGATTGCCCCCATCGCCGCCGTCGCGGCCGAAGACTTGCCACTGGGCCCTGGGCCCTCATCGCCGCGGCCAAAGAATTGTCCCCGCCGCCGTCGCGGCCGAAGAATTGCCCCCGCCGCCGTCGCGGCCCAAGAAATCGCCAGCGCGATCACCAGCGAGGCCTCCAGGCCCCGCCGACGCCGTTGCCGAGCAAACGGGGTCGCCGGGCGTGACCCCAGGAAGGCCGCGCAACGATTGGGCGCCGGCCCCGGTCACGCCCCCAGCGCCGACGGAAGCCCGGGAAGAGCCCCGGCAGTGCAGAGGGAGACGGGGAGCCGGCCGGAGAGGACTGCCGGCTCCCGCTCCCTTCCCCCGCTACCCTGAGCCGACTGGCACTCCCCCAGGCCCGGCCCGTGTTCTGAGCTATGATGCTTTATTTAAAATGTGCACCAATTGAGTAATGCAATGAATTTGAATGTAGATCTGAATTAATCTGCCTCATCTAATGCCAACTTAATTTATTTATAAAAGATCTTGATTTTAAATACAAAAGCCTGGTGTGGTGTCATGTTATTGCGTTCGCATTTCTGAGTCAAAGTAAGAGTGTGCTGCACAACTGCCTTACACATTGCCTTCGCGTGCTTTCCCGCTTCGCGCCATGCTACCGTGGCGGACTCGGTAAACCCGGTTCCAACAAGGAGTCCCTCATCCCAATAAACTTTATGGGACCCACTAGCACTCCCAGCAGCCTCAGCAGCAGCCTGCTGTCTGAGGGGTTCAAGAGAGGGGCAGCACTGTTGCTCCTTACTCAGATCTTCCCTAGAAGGGCCCCCTGCCCCCAAGAACTCAACCTGATCAGGCTCAAGTCCCTCTGGGGCAGTTCCTTCTTCAGGATCTGCTTCACCTCCCTCTGGGGGTGAATCTGTGATCTGAGACAGAGGGGAAGGCACTGCCTTTACCCTACTGCTCCTCCTCTTGGGAAGCATCTGGTCCATTGTTCCAGGATCCAGAGCTGGTTCAGTGTCATGCATTCTTGATTGTGACCTGGTCACAGCAAATACCTCTGCAGGGATGCCCAACATCTCAGCATGAGTCCATAACTCTACTTCAGACCAGGCTGAAGTCTCTAGATCATTGCCCAATAGACATTCGACAGGGAGGTCTGCACTGACTACAACCTTCTTGAGGCCAGTTACCCCTCCCCAGGAGAAATTCACAACTGCCAGACTATGGTTGGTCTTGACATTGCTTGCATTGGTCACCTGGTACATTTCGCCCAGGATGATCTGTCCAGGGTCCACAAGATCCTCTGCCACCATGGTGACACTAGCACCTGTGTCCCTAAATGCCAAAGCCTGTTTGCCATTTATTACAGGCTGCTGTTTGTATTTGCCCAGATTACTGGGGCTTACTAGGAAGGACATATTAAGGTCTCCCTCACAAATCAGCATTGCCTGAGTGGGCACTCTGACTAGGTCAGAGTCCACTTCAGAACCCAGGGTCAACCCTACTACACCCTTATTCTGAGTACCACCTCCACCAGTAGCTGAACTAGGGGGAACAGTTGCCTTAGGGGCAGGAGTGGTGGTGGTTTGGTCTTTGGACTTGTTACAATCAGAAGTCCAGTGCCCTTTCTGTTTACAGAATTTGCACCAGGGCTTCTTTTGGCCTTTTCCCTTGTTGGATTGTGACTCCCCACCAGATGCAGATTTTTGGGGCCCTTGTGAAGACTTCTGGTCTTTTGACTTATCCCCACCTTTCTCAGAGCCCTTAGGATCTTGCTTCTTGGTGTCACCCCCTTGGTTCTGGGGTTTCTGCCTCACCCTGGTTCTGACCCATTTGTCTGCCTTCTTTCCCAATTCTTGGGGAGAGGTCAGATCTGAGTCCACCAGGTATTGATGCAACAACTGGTTCTGGCAATTATTAAGGATCTGTTCTCTCATCATCAGATTATACAATCCCTTGAAATCAGTAACCCTACTGCCAACCAGCCAACCCTCCAGAGCCTTGGTTGCACAATCGACAAAGTCAGTCCTGTCCTGAGTCTGTGCCTTCTGGGTGTCTCTAAACTTCAACCTGTACTGCTCAGTGGTTAAGCCAAACCCATCTATCAGTGCACTCTTCAGGACTTCATAATCATCAGCATCCTCTTCTCTAACAGTGAGGAGCTTGTCTCTACCTTTGTCTGAAAAAGAGAGCCACAAGATTGCTGCCCACTGCTTTTGGGGGACCTGCTGTACTCTACAGGCCCTCTCCATAGCAGTTATCCACTTGTGGATATCATCCCCACTCTGGTAGGGAGGAACAACCTTGCTCAGGTTCCTATGGTCTGGAATAGATTCTCTGCCTCTAGGGACACTGTTGCTGCCACCAAGGGGTTCTAACCCCTCTCTTCTAGAAGCTCTCTGGATCTCCAGGGCTTCTCTATCCAGTGCCAACTGCTTGGTTCTGAGGGCAACTCTTGCTTCCTCATACTGCAGCAGTTTGCACATTCTTTCAGAGGAGGTCTCTCTTATGGGAAAGTATGAGTTCCTCTGGTGGATAAATTCTCTGCCAGAGTGATAAGAGTGGTCAGATTCCCTGGAAGGGGTCCTATGCCTCTCCTCCTCTCCTCCACTCTGTCAGCTCTCTTAGGGAGAATTCCTCTGTCCTTTTCAGGCCCCTTGAGGCCTGGCCCTTCAATCACAGAGTCTTGGTCATTCTGATTTTCATCATCTGACCCAGATACTGTAATTGACCCACCCACTGATTCAGACCCATTAGCTCCTAGAGCCAATCTAAGATCATCTGCTGTCAGCAGATCTATCAGGTGTAGGGTTGAGGGACTCTGTCCTAGCCTCAGGTGTCTTTCAACACACATGGCTCTCAAGTCAAAGAAAGCCATGTCCTTATACTGAGGCTGAGTGGATCCACTGGTTCCACCCTTTAAGGACATTCTAGTGTTGTGCAGTGTTGTACTACCTACACTAGTTTGTGGCCTACTGATACTAGCTTGAGCTGTAGAAAGGGTGTGCTATCCCTTGGCACACAGCTCTAAGTTCAGTAGAACTTACTGATACTAAGCTTGACTTTATATGTACCTTGAGTACCTATAGTGGTTTTCAGTTAGTAATTCAAATAGAGATTTTCTGGTAAAACAATAGCAAGCTGGAATCCCACACGCTGCCCACCAATGTGAGAAGTTGGCCTGGCATATGCTGTTCACTAATTAAAGTGGACACCTTGCACCAGACCAATTCGACTCTTATGGTAGATAGGTTTAAGACAACCTTTATAGAAAGCTATCCTAGTGGTAGCTGTGGAGAGCAGCCTTCAGGCTAAGTCTTGAAGGAATGTAAAGCAGCTTGTTTTACCACTCAATCTCTTGAATCACCAAATGAAAAGACACCACACAGGTATATATATCAAATATATATGTATTTATTAATAAACACTCTCTACTAATCTCTTTATGAGATTAGAGGTCAGGAACATATGTACAAGTCAAATATTATCAAAATAAGTTTAGCACAATCGAATATCACAATCTTAGTTTGCTAGACCTAGGTCTAGGGCATCTAGAATCGAGGGACCCCCAAGAACCACCCCAGGTAGTTGTAGGAGACCCACAGGGGACGGACGCGGTGACCTGGCACCGGTGCGAGTCTATGCGCTCAGACGAGATTGGGATTTCAATGTTAAAGGTCCCTTGCGTGTTCGAGGCGAACACACCGATCGGTCCTTGTACGAGTCGAAGGACCCGGTTACAGATAGAGTTGCAAGGGAGATGGGCGCGCTGTGTCTAACACAGACGCGAACCTTGTGCGAGTCAGTGCAATGGAGATCTCAGTGTTACAGGCCCTTTGTGTGTTCGAGGCGAACACCGATCAGACTCAGTACGAGTCGAAGGATACAGTTCTAGATAGTGTTACAAAGGAGATGGACGCGGTGTGTCTAACACAGACGCGAACCCTGTACGAGTCAGCGCAATTGTCGCACTTAGAAAATTAGAGTTTTAGGACACTTCGAGGGAAGCTACAAGCAAGTCACTTACAGGGTAAGTAGTTCTAGGGCCCACACCCACAGGAGCACCGTAGTGCTGAAGTTACCTCACCCAGGGGAGCCGGGTGCATAGGTGTTCTTTGGTGTCGGGTCGTGGCGTCGTTTGCAATGGGAGCCAGTGAAGACTTGCTGCTTGCGGCGACAGGAGAAGTGTCCGGAGGAATCCAAGCCTGGATTCGGAAGATGGAAGACCTGAAAGCAGAGGGGACAGTGTTCAAAGTCACTTGGCAGTGACTCGGGGCAAGGAAGATGGATGCCCACCGTCGTCGCAAGATTCAGGTCGTTCACAGTTGCCTTGACTCTTCAGCCACGAGGTCCAGGAGGTGTCGACGATGACCAGGAGCTGGATTCGGTGTGTCCCATGATGTTTGCAGCTTACTGCGGTGTCGGCGACTCGATTGGAGCCAACAAGCCTTGGTAACAGCAAGTCTTGGGGAAAGTGCAAAGAGGCAATGGCACAGACCAGCAAGGTCTGGGGGACTCACCCAGCGAGGGTAAGTCAGGGCAGACCTGGAGCAACCAGGGGAGCCCTTTGGTGTCTTTAGAAAGTCTTCTGGGGACCCACAAGCCGGCTGGCAAGGGATCGCGAAAATGCCTCAGGAGGATTCGCTCACAGGGGCTCACGGTCACTCGGGAAGGGGTAGGCCTCAGATCTTTGGAGGGATTCCTGCTGGAGGCTAGGACCACGGGTGGTCCAAAGCATAAGTTCGTGGAACGTTGTGAAGGCATTGCACTCGACAATAGTGCACAGTACCCAGGGGTCATGGTTCCTCATCACTCTTGGGGTCCACTGGCCTCAGCTTCGCTGGGGACTCACGATGGCCTTGGAGAAGTCAGGAAATCCACTTCTTGGGCTGCAGGGACTTCGGACTCCGGCGGGAGCGGCATAGTTTGCGACCGTCGTTTGTAGTTTTTGGTGCCTGCCAAGCAGGGGAGTCACTCCTTGACTCCAAGGGAGATTCTTCAGTCTTCCAAAGGTAGTGGAACGTCGAAGGTCCGGGATTCTTCTTCAGAGCGTCGTCCAGGGAAAATATAGGGTGCAATGCACAGGTTCCCCCTCTTATACTAAAAGAAAGGGAGGGACTAGCTCTATGACCCTACCTATGGGAGGGTCAGGGGAGTGGGTGGCTACACCCACTTCCCTTTGTCCAGTTTCGCGCCAGAGCAGGGACAAGTAGCCCCTGAGCCGGTTTGAACTGGCATATGCACAGAGGAGCCTTCTGCTCCCCCAGTGCAGGACTTCAAAGCACTCTAAGAGTGCACCCACCCAGCCCCAATACACTAAACCCTGTCTGGAAGGTGGTCACACCCCTTGGGACAGGATATCTATTGTTGGGCTTCCTCCACTGCGAGTGTTGGTCATCAGCAGGAGGGCAGCCCAGTGTCTGTGACTGGTGGCATCCATTTTGTGATGCCAGGGCTCTGCAGGATTCTACCGCGTTTCCACAGTAGTTACATGTCTACCCCTCTAGAAGGGTGGAATGCTACCCCCGCCGCCAGGACTGGCTGGGGGGTAGTATTCCAAGATGTTTGACACCAAACACGACATGTTTCGATGCAGCCATTCCAAAGTTAGCATTTTACCGCGGGGATATAATGCACTTAAAAGTATATGGTTTAACCGCATCCAAAAACAGCACCAGAGAATGGACTCTGAGAGCTGCAGAGGGGCCCTGCTCAGGCAGAGGCACCCCCTCACATAGAAGCCAAGCACCCTGCCCTCAGGATTGATAGGGCCTGCCTTAGGGGTGACTGATAGGTTTATATGTGTGTGTAGGAGAGATATAGGGGACCCCTATCTCAGTGAGGGGTGCTAGCACTTCCTCACCCAGGCTGCAGTAGCAGGCCTGTGGTGTCAGATTTAGTCTGCTTCCCAGGGATGGCATAATACATGCTGCAGCCCCTGGTAGGCCTGTGAAGTACCTATGCCCTTAGCACCTAAGGTACCATATACTAGGGGCTCATAAGGAACCACAGCATCCAATCACTAGTGCACCTAGAGTGCACTCCAAGTCGTTTAGAGAGAACAGAGAGGCTGGGGCCCTGATTAGCAGGGACCCAGCCAGACTATAGCCAGAAACCAGTGTAAACATCAGAAAAAAAGTGGGGCAACATAAGAGGCACATCCTACTCTCCTACACGCTCTCCCCCAAAAAGACTTTGGTAAGTACTTTTGTACCTCACAATTGGCTACTGGTGTACCCTTATAGGTCCCTAGTATATGGTACTGAGGTACCCAGGGCATTGGTACACCAGGGGTCTCCCATGGACTGCACCATGCATTGTGCCACCCATGGAAGTCCACTTAAACTCTGACTCCAGGCCTGCCATTGCAGCCGGTGTGAGTTGGTGCTTTCACCTCTCATGACAGATATAAGTTTCCTTATATCTGAGGTCACTGCACTTAAAACCTATCAGTCACCCCTATGGCAGGCTCTTCAGTCCTGAGGGCAGTGTGCTTGGTTATAAGTGTGAGGGTGCCCCTGCATGAGCAGGACACCCCTACAAACCCCAGAGTCAATTCTCCAGGCCTTGTAAGTGCGGTCAGCCATTTTAATACATATAGTGGACCACTATAATATAGTGGTCCACTATATGTCCACTATGGACATATAGTGGACCACTATATTATAGTGGTAATATAGTGCAGACTATATTACCAAATGTCTGGGTTTGGTGCAGCCACCATATAGTTAGTCATATTTGGTATCAAACATGTTGGAATCATACCCCAACACTGATTCCAGTGTTGTGAGTATGATCCCATGTACTGGGGGGCTCCATTGGGTACCCTCCCTGTACTCCCATTAACAGCCTTTGAGGGTGTGCCAGCAAGATAGTGCTGCTGCCGACCACTGACGATTCTGCCCTCCTGCTGCTGACCCAGGCTCGAGCAGGGGAAGGTAGAACAATAGGTTTCCTGTCACAGGGAGGTATGACCACCTCCCAGACAGGACTTAGTGTATTGGGCTGGGGTGGGGCACTTTCCAGGGCCACCAGACTGTATTGAAGGGCACATTTGGTGCCGTCCTTGCATACTCCAGTTTGAGCCAGTTCAGGGAGCCCCTGGTTTTCGCTCTGGCACGAAACTGGACAAAGGACATGGGAGTATCCTCCCCTCTGCCCAGCCCCTCCTCTGGGAGGGACACCTGAGTTGTTCCAACCCTTTCCCTATGGTACTTGAGGGCTTCCCTGTGTGTGGGTCCTCAGATTCATCTTGGATCAAGACTCACCTCTGAAACCAAGACACTCTTCGGCCGTCTGGACACCTGGACTTCGTTGGACTTTGACTGGAACTAAGACTGCATCGAGGAAGACTCCTGCTGCTCCTGGTCTCGCTGTTCTTCAAATCTTCTACCTCATCTGTGTCTGTGTTTTACTCAGGTTCTCCAGAAGACCTGTGGGCATCAAGGACATCTGAAAAAATCTCCCTTGGAGTGAAGGAGTCACTCCCCTGCATCTGCAGGCACTGCAATGAAGATGACAGGTCTGCTGCTCCTGTCGTCCTACAGACTTTCCAAGGCTCAGAAACACAGGTGGTACTTCTGTGGCTCTACAGAGGCCTGACCTGTCTTCCCTGCAGTTTGGAGGGCAGTATCCCTTGTCTGAACTGCAGGGACCAAACCTCTGTGTACCTCGCTGACTTGCTGTTGCCAAGGCTTGTTGGCTCTGCACTCCAGAGATCTTAAGTCTACAAGAAGCTCCAGCCTCCAGCACCTCACCCCTTGAAGATCAGAGTCCTCACTGCATCCTCTGCACCATGGCCCTCCATCTTTGGTGAGCTGCCTGAGGTCCTCTTGGAACTCCTGTGCCTTCGGCCTGTGGGTTCTCTTGAGGGTCTTCTTCTGCTTTGGTAGGCTCTCCTGGTTGCTCAATGCCTGTTCCGACTCCCCTGTACTTGATGAGTCCCTTGGACTTTGTTGGTCCCAACAATTGCATCTTGTCGTCGTCTATGCCAGTTGCAGCTACCAAGGCTTGTTGGTGCTCCCGCCAGACACCAACCACCTAGACACTGACATCCGCCCGGTTGATATTTGGAGGCAGGTGAACACACAGGACCACGTGTGGAATTGGGTGGTACCTGGGATCAGATTAAAGCATGGGACCAGGAGAGGAAGCCTGGTGAGAAGCCTAAGGCCGAGATACTAGCTTTGCCTGGACAAATTATTACCTATATGCACTCTCTTATTCCACCGAGAAGGTTGAATTGGGACAAGTTAACGGCATGTCGTCAGTAGAGGGATGAAAGTGTATCTGTTTTTTTTCACTCGTTTTGAAGGTGGATTTTGGGATTTTAGCGGACAGGATTTGTCGGTCGAGGGAGGTGTCCGGTTGTTCGTTAATAGATTAGTTATGAACCTGTTTCCTGAGATTGCGACTCGGTTGCAGGCCTCAGAGATCACTTGGACCACCTCCTCCCCTTCTGTAATATTGAGTATGACACAGTATTATGTGCACAGGGAAAATGAGGAGAAGGAGAAGGTGGAGAAAAAGCACAAAGAATTGAAGACCAAAGTGTTGTTGCAGCAGGCTTCCCGAGGGAATGGTAGAGGACGTGATGGTACGGCCCGACAGCTACCTCGAACTAGTCGGAATACTACGCCTGTAGGGCCAAATCAGTGTGCTTGTTTTAAGGAGGAGGGACATTGGCGTAGCGAGTGTCCGATGTTGTTGCAGAAAGTCGTGGCCCTGAGAGGATGAGGTTCTCGTGGACGGGGTCGTGGAGCTGATGGGCAGGACAGAGCTCAGCATGGCGCAGCCTCACAGGACCGTCCCGATAGTAACTACTTCGATGACAATAGAGGCGGACAGTATTATCATGATGACTATGATATAGACGAGGTGACAGGAATGTCTAACAGCTAGGACAGCCAGGGACCAGTCCAGATACCTGTAGATCAACGCTGTCCTTACTTTACTGCAGATTTGCATGGCTCAGCTAAGGAATTTTTGGTGGATACAGGTACAATGAATATCTCTATTTCTCGTTCACTGGTCCCCTGGGCAGCTCTGTCTGGCCATAAAAATGTTTCGGTAGGATTTTCTGGTGTACTGGTTGTGAGCCCCATTTCCAAGCCTCTTACATTGACTATAGGTCCTCTTATTGTGGATTTGCCATTTTTGTTGACGTCTAATTGCAGAGAGAATTTGCTGGGTTTAGATTTATTAAAGAAGTTGCATGCGACGATTTATTGTTCCCCGGAAGGTGTTTATATGACAATGTGTCTGAATGTGGTCAGCACTAAGCAGTGCCTGTACAGAGATGCACCCCTCCCGGCTGAATTTAAGGACGTGCCGCCCACGTTGTGGGCAACGGGTGACACAGACGTAGGACTATTGCAGATACCTCCAGTTTCCATTAAACTTAAAGATAATGCCATTTTGCCTCGTATTCCTCGGTACAAGATACCGCAGGCAGGGGAGAGAGCTTGGTTGCAAATTATACAAGACTTGATTAAGTCAGGGGTTGTCGAAGAGATAACTGCTAATGTGTGTAATAGCCCTATTGATGAAGCAAGGGCTCGGTCACGAGACTTGCTCGGAAGCAATCCTCTCGATTTAACTTACTAGCGAATTACTAACGACATGTCTCGTGATTAATAATATGCATTTTTCATTATACGCGGGAAAAGAATGAAGCTTGCCTATGTGTTTACTAACTGCAAATAACACGGACTAGAACGCATTTAACATGGGATTTTTACTGCGCATGCGTCTACTGCATCTACGTAGTATGACGTGCTTTCGCTTGGAGGGAAATTCTGGCGCTTGCGCAAAGAGCTATAAAAAGGCCACTTGAAAGCTCACATGCATGGCACCTGCTTGCTGAAATTAGAAATGGGTTTAAAACTAACGCAAATGCAGAAAGGGAAATAATAAATGGTATGGGTCAGAGTAGAGGTTGGTGGTATACAGTGAAATCATTTATTTTTGAGAATAACATTTTTCCTTTTCGACTTTATTATTAGTGCGTATTTGGGCCTGTTAAAGTTGTCCAAGTCGAGCAGACAAATATGGCGCGACGCATGCACCCTGATACGGAAGCTTGGAAGATGACTAAGGATTTGTCACGAGTCCAAGGTCGGCGGAGATGTGCCCTGGGAACATGAGGGTGAAGAGTTCATATGAAGGAACTTATTCAAGAAATCAGTTACAAATGTATTAATAAAGTTTAAAGATGTATGGGAAAGGAAGGGCGGAATAAAGTTTGAAGGGAGGAGTTTGGAAACAATGGTTAAAAGAGAATAAATGAAGTATAAGTGTGGTGTGATGATCATCCCCCTTCGCCTGTCCAATCAGAAGTTAGTATTCTGTGCAAAAGAAATATTAATGGGTGGTACATGCCTATGGAAAGGTATAATTGAGGTAGTTTAGTTAGAAGAAGTTGGTCATCGGGGAGTCAATGCAGACATCGAGCAGTTGTCGAGAGAAGTTCGGGGGTCGAGAGTTCGATGACAAGTCGGGTCGAGCGAGCCTTTGTGCGTTGAAGAAGCCTGACATCAGGGTGTGCCGGGGTGGTGTTCTGAAATGCTGATGAAGAAACCGAATGCAGAACCATCTACTTAATTTGGGTGGCTTTAGAAAGAAGATCGCGGCAGAACCACGAGGAGGAAGAGAGTGTCAGAGAGGAGTGCGACGTAGTTGTCAGTAACTAGAGAGGTGAAGTATCCTGTCCTGATTCCTGTCCTGAAGCCTTTGTCTCCTGATCTGTCCTGGGAGGCCCTTACCAGCCCTTTGGCCAGGGGGTTGGTCTTCACACCGTACTTTGGTAATTATGAAATTCATTGTTTGATAAATGCTCTTCTGTCTCTATCCTCTTCTTTCTGAGCATAGTTATTGTGTGGATCTGAATTGATAAGTGTTATTTGAGATATTTTTGAATTGGCACTCCCGCGAATGAGGGTGTTTGTACTGAAACGCTTTGAGATGGTTCAAAACCCCTAATTTTAGCTAAAGATTTAAAAAACTTATTGAGTCTGTCATTATTTTATACTTATTAAGAAATGCATAATAAGTTATGTCAATTATCGCCATCAACTAGTTCTACCTAACTGGTCCATTGACCAGAGGAAAGAACTGTTTGATCAACAGAAGGTTTAGTTAAAGAAGTAATAACTAGATCCTGAGGTATGAGTAACATATAAAACTAATAGACTCCAGTGGTTTACTTAGAGCGCAGCGGAAGCGAGTTGTATGGGCCCAAGTGAGTATATGGTAATAGAGTATCTGTTGTTAGTAGACCGCTGGATCAGTTTTCTGGTAGCAGAGGATGGTTGTTAGTGACTAGTTTGGTGATAAGTATAGATTATTGATTTTTGGTTAATGTTTTAACAAAAGAGTTAGTGTCCTGTTTTATGTTGTCTGGAAAATTCCCGGGAATGAATAGCAGGTGGCGATAGAAACCACACTGCAGTGAGGTTACTCGTCTGTTGGAATAACACTGAGAAGCTAGGTAGGGCTGGCAGTGTTAAACTAGGGACTATTTTCTGTACAAAAGTGAGAGTGGTTGAAAGCAAAGAGTTTGCTGGTGAAACTTTAGGCGTTATATCACCTAGTAAGGGTAACCCTGAAGAAGTAGCAGGTTCTTCTAAGCTATATTGACAGCAAAAGGAGTTCGCTGGTGAAATACCGGTCTCAAAATTCCTTAACGGAAGATACCGGAAGAGAAGCAGGTTCTCTGGAGCTTAGGTGAAGAGTAAGCGTAAGGTTTTACTCGCAGTGGAAGAAAATAAACTATCCTTTTGGTTTAGTGGAACAGACAGAGTAGCGAATGTTTTTACGTTGTTAATAACAAAGAAGTTCAAAGAATTTTTGAAGAAATAAAATTTTCGTATTACCTTGCAAAGGGAGGCTCAGTTGCTGGAGTGGTACTGACGTCACAGAGAGCCGCGCTGGGATTGGTAGAAGCAGCGGGCGCGTGACAGGAGGAGCTTGGTAAAGGAGGGGTGAGAAATCGCCTGAGTAGGATCGAGGTCACAGAAGAGCCGCGCTGGGATTGGTAGAAGCAGCGGGCGTGTGACAGGAACAGCATTGTAAAGGAGGGGTCAGTAGTGAGGAGCAGAACTGATGTCAGGAAAAGGCCGCGCTGACATTGGTCAGAGTACGAGTGTGAGCCTGATTTGATTGGACACTTAGTTAGAAGCCGCGCTAGGATTGGAGGAGAGAAGGATTGTATGCGGGATTTTGATTTGACTGTTAGTGCAAGACGTACAGGTAGAAGATTTCATGGGTTTGCGGAATACAATTTCCTGCACCGTTCTTCAAGAATGTATGGAGAGAAAAGAAAGATGTCAATTTTTAAGAGAATAAAGAATTTCTTTGTTAAGGATAAGCCTGTGTTGACTAGAGAGGGCATTCCTATTCCGCCACCAAAGACACCAGCATCTTTTATGATGATGGAGAGAGGATATCATACTTGCGTGTGGCTAGAAAATTGGGTAGAGTACACGAGGGATGATGGTGTGTTAGCGTTTCCTAAGAATGGTACGTTTAATGGGAGGATTCTTCAGAATTTGATATTGAAGATGAATGATTTAGAACCGAGACCCAGGTTAACTCAATATGAGGCTTTGGAAGAATGGGAAACTGAGTCATATGAAAGAGAGAAATGCAGAGGTGGAAGATATAGAGGATTCTTTCCGAGACACTTGCATGAGTCAAGAGAAGGACAGATGTAACAGTGGAGGAGAGCGATGGTATCGGAAGGGTTATATCCAGTGTTGATGGCTGAGGAACATTCTGTAGGAAAGTGTAAAGAGAAAACAAAACATATGAATTCGTCAGGATATGGAGAGTCGGATGACAAATTGTTAGAGGATATTTTGATTAAGAATCCACCACCGTATCAAGAAGCAGCTAGTAAGGTTGTCCCAAGTGCGCCAGTAATGGGAATACCATTAACTCCACAGATTTTACATGAGACATCATACAATAGAGTGTTGCAAGATAATGAGAGAGAAACTTTGAACAAAACTAGGGAGGAACTAGTTCAAAAGATAAGTCAATTGAATTTAAATACTGAAGCTTTGACAGTACCTGTAACCATTGGTCCAGTAATCCCATTAGATGGGGATAATAAGGATACCCAGAAATCACAACTTGTGACAGTTCCATTGAATAGTCCTAGAAAAGAGATAGTAATCACAGATGATCAGGTTAGTGAAAGTGAGTCAGTTATTTCACTAATGGATCTCCCTATTGTGGAACCCAATGCGGAAACCCAAAATGCCTATGAATTTGAGAGAGAGAAGACCTTTGGTTCCGGCTGGAACTTCAGGTACAACAGTAGTCACCTCTGAAGATATAGAAAGGTGGGCTCAGGAAAGGGAAAATCAGATCACAAAACCGAAGATTTTACATATTAGCAGATTGAAAGTGGAATTGGAAGAGATGATGACAGGATTTGTGGGCACAGAAAGATTAAATGTTTATAATGATGAAGAACTGTTGTTTCTAAGTAAGAGTATAACCAGGAGAGCAAGACTATTTCATGAAAGATTAACTGAAGTTGCTTCAGAGATTGGAATAGATATAGGGAAATCAAAATTGTTACAGAAGCCCTATCGAGTGGATTTTACTGATAAAGACTTAGAAAGTGTGAATGCTTCAGGAAAAAGGTTACAGATAAAAGAATTAATGAACATTTTGCGGAAATGGGGAGATATTGATAAATGGAGGATTAGGTGGATAAGGAAGAAAAAAGAAGTACAGGCAAGAGAGGCAGCAGCTGCATTTCCAGTAAGAGAATCAGGAAAAGTGGAGAGGTTGTGTCCAATGAGAGAGGTTCCTGGAGGAGGATATGTTCATGTCCCTTGGAGTAGACAAGATATTTTATCATTTACAAATGATTTTCCAAAACTGAGAGAAAAGCCAGTTGAGTGGTACAAACAGGTAGAGAGGTTTGTGAATGTCTCAAAGGTGTTATTGAAAGATCTGGATGGTCTATTTGACATAGTGGTACCTGCTGATTTATGGACAGAATGTAAAATCACAATTGATTGGCCTAATGAGGAGTATCCTAGAGATGCAAAAACAGGAGCACCGTCAGAAGAAGTGATGAAAAAGTATCACCAAGTGATTACATATTTGAAAGGGAAAATCCCTCCTAAAGAAACAGATTGGGTAAAAATAGATAGAACAACACAGGAACCGAATGAAT
Organism: Calotriton arnoldi; assembly: GCA_963921515.1. Classification (NCBI taxonomy): domain Eukaryota; kingdom Metazoa; phylum Chordata; class Amphibia; order Caudata; family Salamandridae; genus Calotriton; species Calotriton arnoldi. The sequence goes on along the minus strand of CAWUFW010010055.1, from coordinate 90,704 downwards.
CTGTACATGCGTATTATGAGCGATTGTTGCAGGTGTTCAAGCAGTATATTGGTTTTGAGAACATTGGTGACAAAGATATGGGACATTTTGTGTATCGGTTTGTATATGGCTTGAAACCGGAAGTTAGTCAGATGATACAGCAGCACATGTTGTGCTGGCAAAGTAAGACAGTGGATGAAATTTTAAAGTACGCGAAATATTGCGGGGATGACATAGAGGCCAGGCGAAGGAAGCTGAAAGAGAAAATGATGTGGGCTCAAGTTAAATTGGCAGAGCAGCAGGAAGAGAAGACAAATGAGCAAAATAATAATCCAGTAAAAGAACAGAGACAGAATAATCAAGGAACGAATGGTAATAGATTTAAAGGGCGAATGGACAGAGAAGAAGCGAAAAAGAAGTTCCCTTGTCATGCGTGCGGAAAGCTTGGACATTGGAAGAGCGAGTGTAAGAGTACTCAGAATAATAAGAATAATAATGGGCCAAATCAAAATTTAATCCCATAGATGCAGAATGAAGTACTTATGAATCAGCAGCAACAGGTAGTCACTCCACAATATCAGGTACCACCAGCTCCTATGCCAAATTTTGTGAACCATCAAAGTTTCAGTACGAACACCGGATTTCAAGGAGAAAGTGGTAAGAATAATAGAACAATTGCTCAATATTTTTTGCAGAATGATGAGGTACGTTCAGATACTGCACAATGACGGTGCCTGAGGGGGGAGGAAGAGGAGTGCGTGCTTGGCGCATCCTTGCCGGTAGATCAGTCAGGTCCATTTGTTGATGGGAGAGTAGAAGGTAAAGACATTACTTTTCTATTGGATTCTGGTGCTACTAGGTCTACTGTGAGAACAGCAGACATCCCAAACCTACCCCTCTCGGGAGAGACAATCCAAGTTGTAGGCGTATCTAACTAACAGATTAGAACACCAATCACAAAGCCAGTGGAGGTGCACATAGGAAACTTTAAGGAAATGCATCGGTTTGTAGTTTGCGATTCCAGTCCTGTAAATCTGTTGGGAAGAGATCTTTTGTGCAAAATGAATTGCAAGATCTATTGTACACCGGATGGTGTCGCTTTCTAAACCCCTGATGAAGATGTGGCATACAAGATGATGCTGGCCAAGCAGGGAACAGAAGTAGATGAAATGTTTTCACTAATAACTGAAAATGAATTACCAGAAGAGTTGAGAACCACAGTTAATCCAGAAGTGTGGGATTTTACAGGAAAAGATATTGGGCTAATGAAAAATATAGACCCAGTTAAAGTGACAGTGAAGGAAGGTGCAGTGTATCCAAATACCCAACAGTACAAAATGAGTTTAGAAGTAAAAGCAGGAGTTATCCCAGAAATTGAACGGATGGTTAAACAAGGCATTCTGAAAGAAGTGATGGGTAGTCCCTGAAATTCGCCAATAATGGGACTGAAAAAGCCTAGCGGGAAGTACAGAATAGTACAAGACCTGCGAAAAATAAATAAGATTGTAATTCCCTGTTGTCCAATTGTGCCAAATCCAGCAGTGATCCTTTATTAGATACCATGGAATGCAGGATGGTTCACAGTAATTAATTTATACCAAGCGTTCTTTTCTATTCCTTTACACCCAGACAGCCAGTATCTGTTTACGTTTAAATTTGAAGATCGTATTTACGCATGGTGTCGTGTTCCTCAAGGGTACACAGAAAGTCCTTCAATCTTTAATCAGATTTTGAAAAAGTGGCTGGAAACATTTATTATGCCCAGAAATTCTGTTCTGGTTCAGTACATTGACGACCTATTGGTGGCATAAAAAATGCGAGAAGATTGTGTCACAGATACAATTGCGTTGCTGAACCATTTGGCTGAAGGAGGACACAAGGTGTCTCCAGAAAAATTACAGTTCTGTTGACAAGAAGTAAGATACCTAGGGCATAAAATAGACAGAGGAGTTAGAAAAGTGACACCGGAAAGAATAAAAATAATCAAAGAAATGCAATTGCCACAGACTCAGAGAGAAATGAGAATGTTTCTGGGAGTGGTTGGATACTGCAGGCAATGGATAAATGGATTTTCTGTGTTAGCAAAACCATTGATACAGATGATTTGGAAACGAGCAAAAGATCCGATTGATTGGAATGATGACTGCCTAGAGGCATTTGTGAGATTGCGAAATTGTCTGTGTGAGGCTCCTGCCTTGGGCATGCCAGACTATACAAAAGATTTTGCTTTGTTTTGTTGTGAAAGAGAAAATTGTGCACTTTCAGTTTTAACACCAAGACATGGATTGACTCGGCGTCCAGTGGCATATTTTTCAGCCACATTGGACCCGGTGGCTTCAGCATTGCCTGGCTGCTTAAAAGCAGTAGCTGCTACTTGTATGAGTCTGGAGCAAAGCGAGTCGATAGTGGTGGGACATCCGGTAAAGGTATTCGTTCCACACTCAGTTGAGATTCTTTTAACAAGAACAAGAACACAGCACCTTACCCCTAGTCGTTTGACAAAGTACAAAAGAGTAATTTTAGGAGCTGAAAATGTGACTGTGACAAGGTGTACGATTTTGAACCCAGCTACCCTATTGCCAGACCCCTGTGATGAGGAAGTAAAAGATGAAAGTGATCACGATTGCTTAGACGTGACTGAGTTATGCACAAAGCCCCGCCCGGATATAAGAGAGACACCCCTAAAAGAAGCAGATCATGAGTTATTTGTAGATGGCTCCTGCCTTAGGACACAAGAGGGAGGTCTAACTGCATATGCTGTTTGCAAAATTTCGGGGGTAATTGAAGCATCCTGTTTACCTGGGGTCAAGTCTGCACAAGTAGCTGAATTGGTTGCCTTGACAATGGCATGTAAAAAGGGGAAAAATTGGAGAGTAACCATATTTACGGATAGTCAATATGGTTTTGGGATTGTGCATGACTTTGGCCAGCTTTGGATGCAGAGGGGATTTCTGACTTCTTCAGGGTCTCCAATCAGAAACAGCAAAAATGTGAAGGATTTGTTGGAAGCATTACAATTGCCAAAAGAGATAGCAGTTGTAAAATGCGCTGCACATCAGTCAGGAAATGACTATGTGACTGCTGGTAATAATTATGCTGACCAAGTGGCGAAATACTGCGCTAAAAATGCAGAAGCCATAAACAGAAAAATTGAAACGGGAGAAACCAGATGCCAACTTATGTACTTCTCAGTGCCAGAGACATGGGATGAGATTAGACAATTGCAGGAAGAAGTTGAGGAAAGGGAAAAAGAAATCTGGATAAAGGCAGCCTGTACCAAAAGACCACATGATGAAGTATGGGTGTATCTAGATGGAAGACCAGTCATGCCAGATTGTCTGCTTTCAAAAATGGCGAGGGTGTATCATGGAGCAACACACATAGGGAGAGATTTAATGATCAGACTATTCAGACAGAGTTGGTACAATCCAAAGTTCAGGGTAATCGCAGGGAGCCTTTGCCAAAGATGCTTAACCTGTCAACAGCAGAACCCAGGTAGAAAGACAGTGGTAAGCTGGGGAAAAATCGGAAGAGCAGAAGGACCCTTCACCAGATTACAGTTAGATTTCATTGAGTTACCCCCTTGCAACGGATTGAAATATGTACTTGTCATAGTGTGCCTTTTCTCAAGATGGGTGGAAGCCTACCCTACTAGAAGAAAGGACAGTCTTACAGTTGCAAAATTATTGTTGAGGGAGATAGTGCCACGGTTTGGTTTTCCGGTCACTTTGGAATCAGATAGAGGCCCTCATTTTAATAATGAAATAATTCGATTAATCTGTGCTGCATTTAACATTGAACAAAAACTACACTGTGCTTATCGTCCAGAGGCTTCTGGAATTGTTGAACAAATAAATGGCACAATCAAGTCAAGATTGGGAAAGGTGTGTGCATCCACAAAGCTGAAATGGCCAGATGCATTGCCTCTTGTACTAATGGGTCTCAGAAGTATTCCAGACAGAAAAATAGGAATGAGTCCACATGAGGTACTCATGGGAAGAGCCATGAGACAGGCGTTCATTCCTGGAAATAAACTAATGAGTATAACTGATGATCTGGTAATGGACTATTGCAAAGGATTGGCTGAAATGATGCGTTCTCTCTCTCATCAGGTTGGAGAAGACGCAGTTGAAAGACAGCCAGATCAAGCGCATGATGTGAATCCTGGAGATTGGGTGCTAGTGAAGAAACACGCAGGAATATCGTGTCTAGCACCAAGGTGGGACAAACCAAGGCAAGTCATACTAGTCACTACCACAGCACTGAAGTGAGCAGGTTTGTCCAATTGGATTCACGCTAGTCATACCAGAAGAGTACCGAGCCCATTAGATCAACAAGAGCCACCACTGACTGAGCAGGCTGAAGCATCAGGAGTTGTAAACTGTGAAATTGAAGAATCTAGAGTGATAGATTCTGAAAGACAACCATATGATGAGCAGCCCGAGCTAAGTCAGGAAGAATGGATCCCAGTGATTGAGGTAATTGATGATGCTATTGAGACCAGAAGAAGAACAGAACTGAAAAGACAAGAAAGTAGTCAGGAAGAGATAGAGGAAGAAGAACACACTCAGGTGAAAACAGAAAAAGACATAAACAAACCTGAGGAGGGAAAAAGAGAAGAACACGTTCAGGCAGAAGAAGAAAAGTTTGAATTTAGACCTGGACAGGACCAGATAGAGTTAGAAGAACAAACTCAGGCAGAAGAAGAAAGATTTGAGTCTGTCATTATTTTATACTTATTAAGAAATGCATAATAAGTTATGTCAATTATCGCCATCAACTAGTTCTACCTAACTGGTCCATTGACCAGAGGAAAGAACTGTTTGATCAACAGAAGGTTTAGTTAAAGAAGCAATAACTAGGTCTTGAGGTATGAGTAACATATAAAACTAATAGACTCCAGTGGTTTACTTAGAGCGCAGCGGAAGCGAGTTGTATGGGCCCAAGTGAGTATATGGTAATAGAGTATCTGTTAGTAGACCGCTGGATCACTATCCTTCCCATTCTTAAGAGGGCACCTTCTGGCACCTCTGATGATCATCCAGACGTTTATCGTTTTGTGATTGACTTGCGCGAAATTAATAAAATAGTGGTTCCTCAGTTCCTGGTGGTCCCTGACATTACTCCCCTTCTGAAGATGATTCCTTCCTCTGCTAAATTCTTTTCTGTCATTGATCTGAAAAATGCATTCTTCAGTATTCCGACCCAATGAGACAGCAGGCACTTGTTCGGTTTTACACTAGCTGGCAGAAGCTTTAGATTCTGTCGAGCTCCTCAGGGCTATACTGAGAGCCCTAGTATATATAGCCATCCTTGAAAGCCCAATTGGACTCCCTCACGCTTCCCCAGGTAATGTATTGCTTCAAAATGTAGATGAGCTTCTCATCGCTTCTGACACTGAAAAGGGTTGCAAAGACAGTACGGTTAAATTGTTGCTGCATTTGGCACACCATGGACAAAAAGTGTCCCTTTCCAGATTCCAATATTGTCGACAGGAGGTCACCTATTTAGGTCACCTACTGTCGTGTCGAAGGAGGATAGGAGATTGACCCTGAGCGCATCAGTGCCAATGTTAAAATGCCTATCCCGAAATCTCAGAGGGAGGTGTGCGTTTATTGGCATTACTTCCTATTGTCGCCAATGGATCCCTAACTAATGGTTACTAACAAAGCCTTTGCTGGCATTAACCACTAAAGATGTGCATGAACCCGTGCCTTGGACGCCTGAATGTCAGCAGTCTTTGAGCAATTAAAAGCTGCACTATTGCTCTGCGCCTGTGCTTGGTATGCCTGACTACACGAAGCCGTTTGTGCTGTACGTACACGAGACGGCTGGTTGTGCGCTTTCTGTCTTAACACAGGCCTTTGGAGGTAAGCAACGGCCATGTGCTTATTTTTCTGCTCTTCTTGACCCTGTCGCAAGAGCCCTCCCGAGCTGCTTAAGAGCAGTTGCGGCTGAGGCCATCTCTATAAGGCAATCGGCTGAGCTCGTACTTGATTCTGACCTCACAGTTATGGTGCCTCATGCTGTGGATACCCTTTTGAATAAGACCAAGACGCAGCACCTCACCAGTGCACATCTGCCCGGTTATGAGTTGACTCTCTTTGCACCACATGTCACGATTAAAAGATGTGGCACTCTAAACCCAACCACGTTACTACCCCTCCCTTCTGAGAGTGAGAAAATTGACATACATGATTGTATCTTTCGGACGGAGGAAGAGACGAAAGGACGGGTAGTCCTGGCTGATGTTCCCTTATCTGACCCCCAAGGGGAACTATATGTCGATGGCTCTTGTTTTAAGTTACCAGATGGCACTACCACTGCTACATATGCAATCACAACACTGTACACGGTAGTTGAGACGTCACAAGTTCCCTATCAGTCGGCCCAAGCTGCAGAGCATGTTGCCCTTATTTGAGCCTGTGAGTTGAGTGAGGGACTGGCTGTCAATATCTACACTGACAGTCAGTACGCCTTTGGAGTCGCCCATAATTTTGGGCGGCTCTGTGCAGAGAGGGGGTTTCTCACTTCCCATGGGATGAAAATCCAGCATGGCCCTCTTATACATAGGCTTTTGTCGGCTTTGACACTCCCCAAGAAATTAGCGATCATAAAGTGCAGTGCCCACAAATCAATCACTGACAATGTGGGTAAGGGGAATGCCTTTGCAGACCAGACAGCTAAGGAGACAGCCCGAACGAAGATGAAAAAGATGTTTGTAGCAGGTCCCGCTAGGTGGGTGCCCGAGGTCACCATGTTTGAGGATACGCTAGAAAACGTCAAGGAGATACAGAGTGAGGCAACGGTTGAGGAATTAGCAGTATGGCAGGAAAGTACAGCACATTTGGATGAGGAGGGGTGTTGGACTGATAAGTCAGGGAAGCAGAGATGGATGCTGCCAGATGCATATGTTCTACCTGTAGTTACCATGGCGCACAGGCCAGCTCATATCAGTGCTAAAGGTATTTGCAAGTTGTTAGACCCTGTATGGCAAAATGATAACATTCCAAAGACTGCCGCCCATTTGGTCAAATATTGTAGAGTGTGTATGTAATGTTTAAGATAAACCACCCAGGGCACATGTAGTTGATTGAAGTAGGAAGTTTAATCCATAACACCTCATCCATCAGCAGCCAGGGCATAACAGACAAATGGGGAATGTTCATGGTACATTAAAGATTCCACATTCTACAGTATCATAGATGAGGCACAGGATAGACAAGTAATGGTTACATGAGAGATACCACACATCTCCCTTCTTACAGTAACAGAATAGCAAAGTATAAAGTAATAGAACAGAAAGAAATAACAAACCAGAACAATATGAGAAACCAAGGAAAAATTAAGCGACGTAGTCTTTCAAATAGGAAGGCTTAAACAACCTCCGTTCACTACGCCTAAGGTCTGAGTCAGGCATAGCATGAGAGGCTCCCAGTTGACTTTTCTCCTCCCATTCCTTTTCCAGTTCGGACCTTAAAATCACTACACGATTAAGATTCCAAATTCTGCCATCTTCCAACTTAACAGCATTTTTGAAACATTTTATAACACGAAGAGGCTTTGTGAACTTGGACCATGACAAGTTACCAACAGGTGCTTTTACCCTTACAATGTCACCAACCTTAGCACCAAACAGTTTCACCCTTTTTCTCTCATCATAGTTTTTCTTGTTTTTGAGTTGCAATTTTCTTTCTCTTTCTCTCCAACTACCCACACTATTATCTTTGATACCTTTACCCCAGGTCATCCAACCCGGACATAACTTTGTTTTGGGAATCCTGCCCTTAAACAACTCAAAGGGAGACTTCCCAGTAGAGGAATGAGGAGAGAAACGATGATCCAGTATACATTCCTGCAATTCTTCTTTCCAATTTAAACAATTAACCCTTGACAATTGTATACTCTCCTTTATCACCCTATTAAATCTTTCCACCGCTCCATTTGCTTCAGGATGATAAATAGAACATTTCTTATGTAAAATCCCACATGAACTCAAAAAATCTTCCATTTGCTTGGAACAAAACTGAGAACCATTGTCTGACAGTAAAGTCTTTGGTAAACCCTCTCTTCGGAAGACTTCTTGCAAGAAGGAAATCACACAGGAAGAGGTGATTTCTGACACACAGGAAACCTCAACCCATCTGGAGTATAAATCTATGATGACCAACAGATAAGGAGTAGATCGTTCACCTGAAAGAGGACCAATTATATCCATGGCAATATCCTCCCACGGCCCATTGGGTAATTTCCTACAGACCATGGGTAAGGTTCTGGGACAAAGAATCTTGTCACTAACCTTACATTGTAAACACTCTCTGACTACACGCTCAATCTCTAAATCCATCCCAGGCCACCAGAAACTAGCTCTTAACCTTTCTTTGGTTTTAACAATACCCAAATGACCCTGATGTGCTTCATCAATTAATTTCTTTCTAAGCGTCAAAGGTGAGATTAACCTATCACCTCTTAACAGAATTCCATTTTCCACAGATAATTCATCCGCAATTATCCGCCAATTTTTTTATAGCAAATTTTTGCTCAAGTTTTTCGGTTGTAACATGCTCATAACTTCCACCAATTCCGAATCACCTAAGACCTCTTTTTTCCACTCCTTTTCATCAATAACACCTGAAGTTATTTCGCAAACACTCACATCATTATCTGAAAAGTCTTCCAAAATCTGATCTTCTCATATTGTCCCACTAAACGAGACAGACAGTCTGCTGTTACATTTTCCACCCCAGGGAGATGCTCAACAACAAAAGTATAATCTTGCAGACCAATTACCCAACGTCTAATTCTAGATGAGATAAAATCCAACCCCTTTTTCATAAAAACTTCTTTAAGAGGCTTATGGTCTGTACAGACTTTAAAATGAGTACCCCAAATAAAATTTCGAAACTTGTTGAAAGCCCAATAAATAGCTAAGGCCTCCTTTTCGATGACAGAGTAATTCATCTCCGCACCTCTTAAGCTTCTAGAAGCACAAGCAATAAGTTGCTCTTTACCATCTTTATTCTGCTTCAAAATCGTACCTAAGCCTTTGGAGCTTGCGTCTGTGACTACAATTGTCTCCTCACCCGGAACAAACGCCTGCAACTTCGGTGCATCTTTCAAGTTTTGTTTCAATTCATCAAAATCTTTCTGACATTCATCAGACCACACAAACTCTTTATTCTTCCCAAGTAACTGTCTTAAACTTCCTGACTTTTCCGCCAAATTATTAATAAACTTCCCATAAAACTCAATCATGCCAAGAAAAGAAACAAGTTCTTCCTTAGTTGTAGGAGTTGATAGTTTAAGGATTGTCTCTACTAATTCTTTTTAGGAACAATACCCATAGACGTAATGCAATGCCCTAAGTAATTGACCTCTCGTACAGAAAACTTACACTTTTCATATTTTAAAGTGAGTCCAGCATTTTCAAGTTTCTTCAACACAAGGTCTAACCTAGTGTCGTGTTCCTCTTGATCCCCACCAAAAATTAACAAGTCGTCCTGATAACACTTGACCCCCTTCAACCCTTTTAAGAGAGAAGACATTACTCTCTGAAAAACTGAGGCAGCACTTACTAAACCAAACGGCATTCTTTTATACTTGTACGCGCCCATGGGGGTAATGAAAGATGTTAACTCTTGTGATTTCTCAGTTAGTTCTATCTGATGATAAGCCTGAGTAAGATCAAGTGTCGTGAAAAATTGAGCCCCACACAATGAAGATATGATTTCATCAATATTTGGTAGAGGAAATTTGTCCACTACTACCTCTTTGTTGAGTGATCTGAGGTCCACACAAAGCCTGATGTCACCATTAGGCTTGTTGGCAACGACTACTGGCGCCAACCATTCTGAAACTTCCACAGGAGATATAATACCTTGATCAAGAAGTTTATCAAGTTCCTGTTCCACTTTTCCTTGTAAAGCAATTGGGATTCTCCTTACTTTGGCTATTGAAGGTGCAGCTCCCACTTTTAGCTTGATATCATGTTTGTACCCCTTCAAACATCCCAAAACATCTTTAAACAGACCAGGATATTTCTTTACGTAATCAATCTGTTGAGATACAACTCCTTGAACTTGAACTTGAGGTTCTGCATTGGGATTGAGAGTAACCCCCAATAAGCGTTGATGTGGCCACCCAAGTAACCCATCACCTTTCTTTGAGACATATACTTTTCCTAAAATCAATTTGTCTTCCATTTCAATTGTTGCATTAAAATAACCCAACATGTTAATAGGTTGACCACCATAACCACCAGGACATACATCCATTTTTTTAAAAAAACAATTCTTCTTTTGAAACCACCTGCAAAAAATATCATTATTAATAATTGTAAGGTGCGAGCATGAATCAAATTTCATCTCTAGAGAAACCCCATCCACTCTTACTTTCCCAACAGGATGATCATTACATGAAGTTTCACTTACTTGACATATAACCTCTTTCACAGCCTTATATTGAACATTTTTCTGTCTCAACTTGCAAAACTTCACAAAATGACCTTTCTTTCCACAACCATGACAGGTCACATTCATTGCTGGACAATTCTTATAGTTAGCCTTATGTCCCACTCTTCCACATCGAATGCATACAAAAGAATTATGCTGTGGCTCATCCTTTGATGTATCTTTTTCATTTGTAGGTGCCTTTACATTTTTTACCACAAAAACATCATTTGTTACCTCCTCTACTGACGATTCTGCTCTAACTCTCTCACACTTTAACTCTGTAACACATTTCATCATGTGTTCCACTTTTTTGCAATGTTGATAACTTCTTCTAAGGGTGGCTCATCCTTAAGCCACAACTCCTCTCTGATTTTGTCTTCCCTACAATTTAAAACAAACTGATCCCTAATACGTTCCTCATTTAACGCACCAAACTTACAAGTTGAAGCCAACTTTCTTAGGCTAGTTAAAAAATCTTCTACCGTCTCACCTTTACCTTGTTCCCTAAGACCAAAATGATACCTTTCCATTATGGTACTCATCCTTGGTAGGTAATGCTTATCCAATTGTAAGATACACATTTCAAATTCATTCAAACCTCTCTGTTCCTCTGTTGTCAAATCCGGTAAATTCTCCAACACTTCTTGTCCCTCTCCACCTAAGCAATGCAACAGTAAAGAATGCTTCCTCTCCGCACTCAAGTTGGTCCCACATACTCTTGCATAATTGCCAAAAATGTTCTTCCATTTGCTCCATTTAACTAGTGGTTCACCTGGACTTGTTAGAAAAAACACAGGTGCTGGTACATTCTGCATCTTAATTTACTAGAAACTAAACCCTAATATGATATGGATGCTATTCACCCAAAAAAGAAAAAAAAGAAAGAAAAAGTTTTTTTTTTCTTTTTCTTCTAAACCAGACAACAGTAAGGTAAATATCTTTTATACACTTCCTGCTAAAACTTACACCAAAGATAACATTAAATCATATTTCTTATACTTAAAACATATACTTTCTTTTAAATATGATTTTGCATAAGCTCCTTTTTAATAATAATGTGGTGTGCACATCACCGAGATGAAGCTCCTACTTCCTCAGCTGTGCTTTCCTCTTTGCAAATAAAGTTTCTGGCTTTTACAATGTAGAAAGAGAGAGAGAAAAAAAAAAAAAAACACTTCCTGCTCCCTTGCCGATAAACACGCTGCGAGCTGATTGGCTCAAAGGATCACCTGACCCTGTTGGACACGACTCCCTTGCAGCGCTTGTTGCCTCGTCAATTCCACATCAACAAGGTAAGATTATAACCTTTATTTATTCGCTTTCCTTAAACGCGCTGATGTATCCTTATGTCAGCTACGCTCTTTGCCTTTCAGATCTCGCAGAAAGCGTGCGCTCGAGCTTGACATAGACGGACGGTTCGTAGCACGAGACGTGTGCTCGAGCCCGTCTACTCCGCACAGTGCGAACTCGCCGACCGCGTCTCTGACTTTCACAAAATCCAATGCGCACAGTTTCAAAAGTTAACTCCCAAGTCAGCCACACACTGACTCGTTATTTTTCCGTTACGAGAGACGTGCGCACCAGCCAGCTCCAAGCTCTCCCAAAGAAACACACGCTGATTACCGTAATTCACGGCTCTGCATTCACGGAAGAGAGCGATGATAATAGACAGTACCTTCACGGGTCCGATCCACCCGTACATGAATATGAAGTGGGGAGGATCCTTTTATTTCGACAGTACCTCGCTGTCAAAGGCAGGCCCCAAAAAAACGAACTTCAAAACTTCGCCGAATTTGATGTTGAGGTGTTCCTGATCCCCTTCAATGTACATCCCTCGATCGTCGCCAGTGTAATGTTTAAGATAAACCACGCAGGGCACATGTAGTTGATTGAAGTAGGAGGTTTAATCCATAACACCTCATCCATCAGCAGCCAGGGCATAACGGACAAATGGGGAATGTTCATGGTACATTAAAGATTCCACATTCTACAGTATCATAGATGAGGCACAGGATAGACAAGTAATGGTTACATGAGAGATACCACAGTGTATGATCCACAATCCTGGAAAAGGTACCCCTACGCCACCTGGTAATTTTGCACCTCCCACCTTCCCTTTTGAGGTCCTTCAGATAGATTATATAGAAATGGACCGAGTCAACAATTTGAAATATGTGTTAGTGGTTGTTTGTGCATCCAGTAAATGGGTTGAGGCTTACCCCACCAAAGAAAATACAGCCATAGCGACTGCAAAAGTACTCGTGAAGGAGTTCTTTCCTCACTTCGGCTTGCCCTGTTTGATTTGGAGTGACAACAGAAGTCACTTCAATGCGAGAGTCATTCAGTTGGTTTGTGAGGGACAGCATTTCAGACAAAAATTTCATGCTGCGAAACACCCCCAGTCAGCAGGTGGGGTTGAGAAGTACAATGGTACTCTCAAACTGAAATTGGCAAAGATTCAGGAGACCACAGGGTTGCAGTGGCCAGATGCTTTACCATTAGCCCTTTTGTCCACAAGAACGACAGCACCTTCCAGGACAGGACTGTCACCCTACGAGGTCGTGTTTGGGCACCCGGCAAACGTCTGGGGCATCCCGCGTCCTCGTCGTTTTTCAGAAATTGAATATCCTCTGTTGGTGGATTATCTGTATGAGTTAACTAAAAGTCTGCGTTGTATTTACCAACAGATCCAGGATTCTCTCCCGCCAGTACCTGAGGGGCCAGGACATGACATTCGGCCTGGTGATTATATATTGATCTGGAATTTTCAGAGAAAGAAGAAGCTGGAGCCGAGGTGGAATGTTCCTGTCCAGGTGCTCCTTACCACCCGCACTGCAGTCAAAGTCACCGGCCGAAAGAACTGGATTCATTGTCAGCATTGCCGCAGAGTGCCTCTTCCCTTGCCCTATGATCAGTGGGTCAATGATGGATTAGGGGACTCAGAGTGGGAGCAAGTCCCACGATTTGTCCCCTTTTTGGATGCCAAGCTCACGTGGACCCAAACTGAGGCTGGGAACGATGAGGTACTAACTGCAGCAGTGCCCCCGGTGATGAAGTCAATTCAAGAGTCTTCTTCCACTGGCCCCTCTGTGTCTGCCCCCTTTTTACTGACCCCTCTGTGCCTGGAGTAGCTAGGTACAATTTGTGCCCCCGACAGAGGAACAGTGCACCCAAGGAGAAGTCAGATTATTAGGGATGGACTGCGCAAGTCAGGGTGTACCTTGCCTATGGTACCAACAGTAGTTTAGGGAGAGGCGAAATTGGTGCATTGTTCGGACACTGGACAGGATAGACCGAACGTGTTTCCCTGGAGGGGGGTGCGGTATGCTGGACGACGTGGGATTTCTTCAAGAGCTAGGATCGAACAACTCCACCGCCGGTGCTCAAAAGCGCAACGTTGATGAACAATAGGAGTCTACCAGTGAGGCTCTAACGGACACTGGGAACTCTTGCCTTTGCCATTGGTCTTGTTACATTCCTTATTTTTCCTTGGTTCCGCAATGTATCTGTTTGGTCGGCCCATTACTGAAGAAGAACAGCCATTTGCGCCTCCGCGCCCAGAGCGGTGTTGGTCCACAAAAAGTAAAATAGTTTTTGGAGTAATAATTGCAATTGCATTACTATTTGTGTTGGGAATATCTTGGTTTTTGGAGGAAAGGTATCCTGTACACTCTTTGATTGGGACAACACCTGTTCCCCCTGAACACATGTTTGTTACTCTGGCCCCTCATAAAGGAGAACATTGAAAAACTTACGCAGACAATGTATTTTTACAAATGTTGCATCAGGCCCATGATACATCCAATGCTACTAATTGCTGGATCTGTGAATTGCTCCCCTCAGTTACACATAAGAGTGATATTCTATTATCGATGCCATTATCCTATCTCGGAAGTTGTGAAGGGTGGTTTGAACTGTTTACTATAGTGCATTATCACTTTCAATTCTCTGCTATAAATATGACATCTGCTGACTCTCGCACTGTGGTAGAATATATACGTTTCCATCAAGGGTTTACTCCCACGGGGTTAGGAGAGCAAGGGACCCCTGGTACATTGTCTCCAACAGCTTGTAGGAATGTATATGAGAAGGTAAAGAACGAAACATGGCTTCGAAATGAAATGTTAGATTTCCAAGGGTTCAATGCCACTGAATATTTCCGATCTTTCCAAATCTGCAATATTACTAAGGACAAAGCAATGCCAGTGCCAGTAGTCAACACAACAGCTGGTTTCTGTGTTCAGGGAATTGGGAAGGTGAAAGTGGGAGAGAGTAATTGCAAGTACACATATACGTTGAGCACGATTAGTAGCCCGCCTTTGCTCCCACCATATAATGTCTATTTTGTTTGTGGTTCCCAAGCTTATGTTTGGCTTCCTAGAGGGTGGTCAGGTATATGTTACCTCTCTTTTTTTCTTCCCCCAGTGTACATAGCACCGTCCAATTAGTATAAGGACCATCGATTGCAGTGTAGGAGTACATACCTGCCCCGAGTTAGAAGGGTTATTAACACAGAAGACATAGATCAGACAGATACCACTTTGCAACAGTTCACAGATGCCATGAAGGGTATTGTACCCTTTAGGGGGCCCCATGTCCAATAGTCTTAATATTCGTCGGCTCAAAAGAGTTGTAGAAGGGGTTATTAATACAACAGCGGGGATACTGATGAATATCACAGCTGAGCTCCAGGTTACGAGGATTGTTGCCTTACAAAACCGGATGGTGTTAGACGTCATCCTTGCTGACCGGGGAGGGGCCTGTAGCGTCATTGGCAGTAGCTGTTGTGTATACATCCCAGACCACGCCCCTAATGTGTATGCTACCATCCAGAAGTTGCACAGGCTCTCATCTGACATACACCAAGAGAATGGAACTTGGACTCTATCTGGATGGTTCTGGGGTCTATTCACGTCCTGGGGTTGGAAAATTCTTATCTTCCTGGTTGCAGTTGCTGGTATTTTCACCTGTTGCCTTTGCATACATTGTCTCCCTGCTTGCTGTGCTTATTGTGTAAAGACTCTGACGCCCAAACCAAAGATTCCAGTACATGACACTAAGACCACAATCATGATGATGCAGGATATACAAGATCTCATGTCAATAGACGAAGGCATTTTTGAATATTGATAACGCTTGTATCAGCTTGTAGTGGTAGCACTTATATTCTGTAAGAAGTTATTTGCTCTTAGACAGTAGTGAAATTGGTTAGCGAATGCTAAAAGTAGGGTCTGTTGAAATAGAAATCTTTTAGCCGAATTCTTTATGTATTGCATGTCTTAAGTTAGCATTCGCGGCAACATTTTGTATTCAGCCGCTATTTTGAGCCATGATGGAGAACTTCTGTCTCACTCTGTCCGCCTCAGAAGAAAGCAGCTGCGATATTTTTTTGTATTGCTCCAAGGTTGAGCTTCGCTGTACTAATGAATAGACTGTTTTGTCATCACATACCTTTCTCACTAGATAGGCCTGCTCCCACCCTTAGAGCGGCGGGCACATGCAGAGTAACCTTGACGCTGAGATAGCATGTACCCGGTCCCGGAATTGCAACTCATCTTTCTGTATCTCCTTTGTTCACCAGCTACCAACTGGAAATTTCCAGTCCGGGCGTGTCTTTAGTGGTTCTGAAGATGTACATTATGTGTTACCACGTTGGCAGAGGTCAGTCCCTCTGCAGCAATCTAAGGAGGCTGGTCAGACTGGACTCCACTCGAGTGTACCTCTAATAAATACCTTTGGTTTGTATTCTCTACTGTCTGACCGACTCTTCATTTGTTAGGAAGGCTGAGAGGTGGTCGCTAGTGACCCGGGTGTCCCTAATCGGGTCACTTCCTTCACAAGGTCCTTGTCAACTCTCCTGAGCTCCCTGCCAAGGGTGGGCATTGTACTTCCATGCCTCCTAGTCCCCTCTCAGTGGCACAGACTCTATCCCCTCTGCTTGCAGGTTCTCCTCTTCAAGAATCCATCCTTGGATTCCACCGGACATCTTCAGAGACTTCTCCAGAGGCTTTTTCTCCAAAATCCTGCATTGTCGTCTAAAGAAGGTTACGTCACTTCACCTCTATGCGCCCAGCTTCCCTGGTGCAAGTAACCTGATTTCTGGGGCATCCATTGATGAGGTGGCTCTCCAACCTTCCATCCTCCAAAGGGTTTCTTTGGGGTCCTCTGGGAAGGGTCATTTTTCTTTAAAACTGCAACCGCAACTTCTCCATAGACTTCCATTGGGCACGCGGCTGTGTTTCCACTCTGCGCACGGCCTCCGTGAGGTTCTGGGGTACTTACCTTGGGTGGTTCCTTGTGTCCTCAGCTCCTGTGAGTCCTCTGGTCCAAGACCCGTTCTCCTTTGTAGTTTGCATTCCACTTTCTTAGTATATGGTTTGGTCTACCCCTGGAGACCAGTGTATATTTGTGCTACTTACTTGATTTCTTTAAAGTACTTTCATGTGTACTATTGATATGTCCGGGTAGGAGATATGCCAATGTGATAGTGATTGTGTTGGGTAATAAATAGACTTATTTTCATGAACACTGTGTAGTTCTTCTCATCTAATCTACACTACTGATTAAATGTGGTAAAACACGCTGCTTTACACTCCTTCAAGATAAGCCTGAGGGCTGCTCTCCACAGCTGCCACTTTGACAGCTTTCTATGGTTATCAAAGACCACTAAAGTCATTAAAAGGGTTGCCTGGATTAGTGCAAGGTGTATCACTTAAATAACTGTGCACCATATACTAAGACAGCCTCCTACAGCCCATGACAACAAAAACCAGCATCAGAGATTCAGACATCGTAGCAGCGGGGCCCTCAGGGGTGGGGCCCTCGTACATCACTGTTAGACCTGGTACCATTGGCGTGAGTCTCCCTTCCACTTCTTTCTGATTGCCTCCCCTGTTTTTGATCCGTTTGCTGGTTTTAGATGCTTTGGGCACTGTGCCACTGCTATTCAGTGCCACAGTGCAAGTGCTCTCTATGTTAAATTGATGTATTGATTAGTGACTCCATGATTGGGTTATTTGATTTACTTGTCAGACCCTAGTACAGTGCACCATGTATGCCCAGGGCTTGCAAATCAAATGCTGCTGATGGGTTTGCAGCACTGGTTGTGCCACCCACAGAAGCAGCTTGTAAAGTGTGTCTCAGGCCTGCCATTGCAGAGCCTGTGTGCAGTCTGTGACTGCCATGTCGACTTGGCAAGTGCACCCACTTGCCAGTCCCTAAACCTTCCCTTAACATCATATCAGACACCCCTAAGGTAGGCCCCAGGGCAGGGTGCATTGTAAGTATAAGGTAGGACATGCCCTGGTGTGTGTGGCATGTCCTAATAGTGAATTACAGCCATTTTCGTTTTTCACTATTGCAAGGCTACCAGTTCCCCATAGGCCAGAATGTGCAGTTTGATTATAACATTTTATAATCCTAACTGACCCAGGGAACATGGTAGAAAAACGAATTTAGTATGCCTGAACTCAGAATGATAAAATACATCTTTTAGTGAAGTTGGTTTTACATTCTGTGTTTGAAAATACCACTTTTAGAAAGTAGGTATTTTCTTGCTTAACTATCCAAGCCTGCCTCTGCTAGGTTGTGTATTCCATGTCTGGTTTGTGAGTGACAGGGGCTGGGGGATTCCAGGAGACAGGGTGAGTCAGCACAGGGCTGAATACAGAGATCTGCATGTAGAGTGGTGGGAGGCGTTGCACCTGGGACCTGAATAGGGCTGTGCCTTTCCTCCACAATGCTGGCTCCACCTCCTGTGGTGCGTCTGATGTCCCTGGCCCACACTGTGAAAGGAAAGAAGGAGCCTTGTCAACAAAGTGCTCCAGGACTGACCAGAACTGGTTTGGACTAGGCAAAGGCCTCTCTGCCTTCAGAGAACAAAGGGAAAATGAGTATAAAAGAGGGGACCCAGACACTAGAACTTTAGATCACTTCTGGAACAACAAGACAAACCTCTGCCAAGGAGAAGAACCAAAGGAAGCTGTAGGAGTTGGACTGCCCCCCTGCCAGTGCTGTGTTGTTGGGTTGGCCTACAGTGGTGTCTTCAGTGCCAAGGAGAGGAGAAGGAACTTTTAACGAACTTTCATCATCTTGCAGAATATTACTCCAAGGGCTTGAACTTGTGCTTGCCTCCTGCTGAAGTCTCAGGGACAAAAGACTTCACCACCAGCTCCCCTCTGAATTTCCTTGCTGGGAATTCTGTCTGCAGAAGCCTGCGTGTCGCTGGGAGCTGGAAGCGCAACTCAACGAGAAGAAGCGTGTCGCAGTCGCAGCTGTTGCGTCGCATCTCAGGAGAAGCGTGTCGCCGCCGCAGAGGTAGCCGCCGCATCACCAGAGAAGCGAGCCTTCGTCAAAGTTGTTACCCGACGCATCACCGGAGAAGCGTGTCGCCACCGCAAGGGTCGCCGTCGCATCACCGGAGAAGCGTGTCGCAGGGCCTGTCGCGGCTCCAAAGTTACAGAGTCGCCGCACGGCCACCGGGCGTGCACGCATCGTCTTCACGTTGTCGCATCAAGGGCGCCATCTTATCGCACCGGATCATCGCATCGCATCGAGGCGCCATCTTGTCGCATCGCAACCGGAACGCAGTACGAGAATCTACGCATCACCTCCTCTCCGGTAAGGATCAAGACGCATCCCCATCTCTGCGCAAGCATTGAGGCGCGACGCATCGTCTCCCCCGAAGCAAGGAACCGACGCATCTCCATCCCTGTGAACCTTTCGTTTGTTTTGCGTTACGCATCCAGGTACTTAGGTGAGAACTTTGTCGCACTTACCATCAACTTGAACTAAGTTACTTCTACCATCTTTAAGTCAATTTTTAGTACAGTATTGTGGATTTTTGTCGTTTGTGGTCTTGTGTTAAGTCTATATAAAGAATACTTATTTTTATAAAACCTGTGTGGTGTCCATCTGTAGTGTTTTCACTGTATTACTGTATGTGTTCACAAATGCTTAACACACTGCCTCTGAGATAAGCCTGTCTGCTCGTGCCAAGCTACCAAGGGGGTGAGCAGGGGTTATCCAGTAGTGTAATCCCCTTTCCCTGACTTAGAAGCAAGGGTCCCTATTTGGTCAAAGGTACCTACCTCTGCCAACTAGAGACCCCCAGTTCTAACAGTCACCATGTGAGGGGCTTTTGCGCGGGCATATAAACAATCTTTGAAAATTCACACTCCATACCTTGAGAATGAGAGAGGTCTGAAAAGCAAGATGTATGTGGGATTGTGATCCCAACGGGGAATCAGTGCGAGTTTTCGGTGTTTTTGTTTATTTCATGTTTGATGTCTAGTGTCTTACAAATTACCTTTATGGGCAGTTTTGATGCTTCCATTGAGCTTGACAAAAATTAATCTTCAACCGTTTGTTTTTCCACGTTGGCCTTTTCTTCATGTTTTTCTCACCCTCACATTTAACGTAAGTGAGTGACCCTTTTACGACAGGGCAGGACTGATCCTTGCAAGGAGGGCAGGTGATATCTAGACACATTTGGAAGATTTCACAATCAGAGGCGGTCTCTTGTGGCTTCAACCTTCAGAAGGGTATGAATGATTCACCCCTGTTTGCAGTGCGCACTCACTCTCTCTTGACTGACTGCTCTTAATTAATTTGTCTCGTCTGTTTACCTTTGTTTGCAGTGCACACACGTCATTAACTATATGATCTTTAAGGAGCTTGGAACCGCATTGTTTATTCTGAAGGTATTTGAATTTTAATAACTGTGTCCCTCCGCTCTCCTAAAAGAGGCCCCGAGGCTCAGCCACACCCGCTGCTGGAGGGAGTCCCTGTGGATGAACTGAAGGCAACTCTGGGAGACAGAAAATGAATGTTGGCTCTGGACTCGAGCACTGGGCTTAGGACTCAGCCTGGGGCCCAGGGCTCTCGAGTAGAACAAAAACACCCAGCAGCATGTAGGCATGGAATCAAGTCCCCAAAATGCCAGTGGTCGCGAAGGAGACATCGTGCGCCCTTTAAACCCAACAACATGACTGACCTCTTGTTCAAGGCACCGCCCTCAACAGGGTCCTGGTTCTTGCTGCAGGGCCTGGGGAAGGGACAGAAACTACAGGAAGAACCACAGCGCTGCCTTCATGACCCCTGGAGCCAGGGCGCTGCCTTCATGACCCCAGGAGCCAGGGCGCTGCCTTTATGACCCCTGGAGACATGGCGCTGCCTTCATGGCCCCTGGAACCAGGGCCCTGCCTTCATGACCCCTGGAACCAGGGCCCTGCCTTCATGACCCCTGGAACCAGGGCCCTGCCTTCATGACCCCTGAAACCAGGGCCCTGCCTTCATGAACCCTGGAACCAGGGCGCTGCCATCATGACCCCTGGAACCAGGGCGCTGCCATCATGACCCCTGGAACCAGGGCGCTGCCTTTATGACCCCTGGAGACAGGGCGCTGCCTTTATGGCCCCTGGAGCCAGGGCGCTGCTTTCATGGCCCCTGGAAGTAGGGCGCTGCCTTCATGACCCCTGGAACCAGGGCCCTGCCTTCATGAACCCTGGAACCAGGGCGCTGCCATCATGACCCCTGGAACCAGGGCGCTGCCTTCATGAACCCTGGAACCAGGGCGCTGCCTTCATGAACCCTGGAACCAGGGCGCTGCCTTCATGCCCCTGGAACCACAGCGCTGCCTTCATGACCCCTGGAGCCAGGGTGCTGCCTTCAGGACTTCTGGAACCAGGGTGCTGCCTTCAGGACTTCTGGAACCAGGGTGCTGCCTTCAGGACCCCTGGAGCCAGGGCGATACCTTCATCACCCTTGGAACCAGGGTGCTGCCTTCAGGACCCCTGGAGCCAGGGCGATACCTTCATCACCCTTGGAGCCAGGGCGATACCTTCATCACCCTTGGAACCAGGGTGCTGCCTTCAGGACCCCTGGAGCCAGGGTGCTGCCTTCAGGACCCCTGGAGCCAGGGCGATACCTTCATCACCCTTGGAGCCAGGGCGATACCTTCATCACCCTTGGAACCAGGGTGCTGCCTTCAGGACCCCTGGAGCCAGGGTGCTGCCTTCAGGACCCCTGGAGCCAGGGTGCTGCCTTCAGGACCCTTGGAACCAGGGTGCTGCCTTCAGGACCCCTGGAGCCAGGGTGCTGCCTTCAGGACCCTTGGAACCAGGGTGCTGCCTTCAGGACCCTTGGAACCAGGGTGCTGCCTTCAGGACCCCTGGAGCCAGGGTGCTGCCTTCAGGACCCCTGGAGCCAGGGCGATACCTTCATCACCCTTGGAGCCAGGGCGATACCTTCATCACCCTTGGAACCAGGGTGCTGCCTTCAGGACCCCTGGAGCCAGGGTGCTGCCTTCAGGACCCCTGGAGCCAGGGCGATACCTTCATCACCCTTGGAGCCAGGGCGATACCTTCCATCACCCTTGGAACCAGGGTGCTGCCTTCAGGACCCCTGGAGCCAGGGTGCTGCCTTCAGGACCCCTGGAGCCAGGGTGCTGCCTTCAGGACCCCTGGAGCCAGGGTGCTGCCTTCAGGACCCCTGGAGCCAGGGCGATACCTTCATCACCCTTGGAGCCAGGGCGATACCTTCATCACCCTTGGAACCAGGGTGCTGCCTTCAGGACCCCTGGAGCCAGGGTGCTGCCTTCAGGACCCCTGGAGCCAGGGTGCTGCCTTCAGGACCCCTGGAGCCAGGGTGCTGCCTTCAGGACCCTTGGAACCAGGGTGCTGCCTTCAGGACCCTTGGAACCAGGGTGCTGCCTTCAGGACCCCTGGAGCCAGGGTGCTGCCTTCATGACCCCTGGAGTCAGAGCGCTGCCATCATGACCCCTGGAGATAGGGCGCTGCCATCATGAACCCTGGAACCAGGGCGCTGCCTTCATGCCCCTGGAACCACAGCGCTGCCTTCATGACCCCTGGAGCCAGGGTGCTGCCTTCCAGGACTTCTGGAACCAGGGTGCTGCCTTCAGGACTTCTGGAACCAGGGTGCTGCCTTCAGGACCCCTGGAGCCAGGGCGATACCTTCATCACCCTTGGAACCAGGGTGCTGCCTTCAGGACCCCTGGAGCCAGGGCGATACCTTCATCACCCTTGGAGCCAGGGCGATACCTTCATCACCCTTGGAACCAGGGTGCTGCCTTCAGGACCCCTGGAGCCAGGGTGCTGCCTTCAGGACCCCTGGAGCCAGGGCGATACCTTCATCACCCTTGGAGCCAGGGCGATACCTTCATCACCCTTGGAACCAGGGTGCTGCCTTCAGGACCCCTGGAGCCAGGGTGCTGCCTTCAGGACCCCTGGAGCCAGGGTGCTGCCTTCAGGACCCTTGGAACCAGGGTGCTGCCTTCAGGACCCCTGGAGCCAGGGTGCTGCCTTCAGGACCCTTGGAACCAGGGTGCTGCCTTCAGGACCCTTGGAACCAGGGTGCTGCCTTCAGGACCCCTGGAGCCAGGGTGCTGCCTTCAGGACCCCTGGAGCCAGGGCGATACCTTCATCACCCTTGGAGCCAGGGCGTATACCTTCATCACCCTTGGAACCAGGGTGCTGCCTTCAGGACCCCTGGAGCCAGGGTGCTGCCTTCAGGACCCCTGGAGCCAGGGCGATACCTTCATCACCCTTGGAGCCAGGGCGATACCTTCATCACCCTTGGAACCAGGGTGCTGCCTTCAGGACCCCTGGAGCCAGGGTGCTGCCTTCAGGACCCCTGGAGCCAGGGTGCTGCCTTCAGGACCCCTGGAGCCAGGGTGCTGCCTTCAGGACCCCTGGAGCCAGGGCGATACCTTCATCACCCTTGGAGCCAGGGCGATACCTTCATCACCCTTGGAACCAGGGTGCTGCCTTCAGGACCCCTGGAGCCAGGGTGCTGCCTTCAGGACCCCTGGAGCCAGGGTGCTGCCTTCAGGACCCCTGGAGCCAGGGTGCTGCCTTCAGGACCCCTGGAGCCAGGGTGCTGCCTTCAGGACCCCTGGAGCCAGGGTGCTGCCTTCAGGACCCTTGGAACCAGGGTGCTGCCTTCAGGACCCCTGGAGCCAGGGTGCTGCCTTCATGACCCCTGGAGTCAGAGCGCTGCCATCATGACCCCTGGAACTAGGGCGCTGCCATCATGACCCCTGGAACTAGGGCGCTGCCATCATGAACCCAGGAGCCAGGACCCTGCCATCATGACCCCTGGAACTAGGGCGCTGCCATCATGGATCCTGAAAGCAGGGGTAGCAAGCACTATGCCAGAGGTACCAAGGGTAAGCCACGGGTAGCAGCTGGTATCGCTGCTACGCCTAATTGACATCCATGTTTGTAGGAAACCATGTATACTCAGAGGCACGGGTACTCATAGTACGGCCCGCGGGCCGCCCGCGGGCCGCCAGCGGCCCGGCAAGCCTTCCTTGGCGGCCCGCGGACCTTGCAGACATCGTACCTGAGTTTTTTTTTGTTTTTTTTTAAAGAGTGTCAGCAAACACCGCCGGTTGCAGCAGCGCGGACTCTGAGAGACTGCTCTATGGGGGCCGGGCGAGTCTTTAAAAGACCATTCACTTGTTAATGAGGCTTTGTTGTATTTCACCTCTTCTTAGCGCCCCTGCATCTCCACTCTGAGGCGCTAAGAAGAGGTGAAATACAACAAAGCCTCATTAACAAGTGAATGGTCTTTTAAAGACCTGTGAAGTACTCGGGTGCGGCTGTGTGTGTTTCCGGGAAGCTGTCTCCTCCCGGGCTGAGACACACGCGGGGTGAGGTGACAGAGGGTGTATTAAAAATCAAGAATTCCTTGAGTCTGATGAATACAAAATAAGAGGTTTATTTCCAGCACGGCAAAAAGGCATCCGCTAAAGTTGAAGATCAGGTGCAACTGACTCAACCAAGTGGAACTATCTATTAAGAGAATTCCATAAGGAATTTGGAACATACATGGAAAATATACAAGTTGCAAGCTGTTAAAGAAACAGGACAAAATACAATAACAGTAGCATGCACACTTTGATAATAAATGAATGAAATGTAACAGGGTGACAGAGGACAGCAGGGTGTGAGAGCCGGGTGAGGTGACGGAGGGCAGCAGGGAGTGAGAGCCGGGTGAGGTGACGGAGGGCAGCAGGGAGTGAGAGCCGGGTGAGGTGACGGAGGGCAGCAGGGAGTGAGAGCCGGGTGAGGTGACGGAGGGCAGCAGGGAGTGAGAGCCGGGTGAGGTGACGGAGGGCAGCAGGGAGTGAGAGCCGGGTGAGGTGACGGAGGGCAGCAGGGAGTGAGAGCTGGGTGAGGTGACGGAGGGCAGCAGGGAGTGAGAGCCGGGTGAGGTGACGGAGGGACGGAGGGCAGCAGGGAGTGAGAGCCGGGTGAGGTGACGGAGGGCAGCAGGGAGTGAGAGCTGGGTGAGGTGACGGAGGGCAGCAGGGAGTGAGAGCCGGGTGAGGTGACGGAGGGCAGCAGGGAGTGAGAGCAGCGGGTGAGGTGGCAGAGGGTAGCAGGGAGTGAGAGCCGGGTGAGGTGACGGAGGGCAGCAGGGAGTGAGAGCCGGGTGAGGTGACGGAGGGCAGCAGGGAGTGAGAGCTGGGTGAGGTGACGGAGGGCAGCAGGGAGTGAGAGCCGGGTGAGGTGACGGAGGGCAGCAGGGAGTGAGAGCAGCGGGTGAGGTGGCAGAGGGTAGCAGGGAGTGAGAGCCGGGTGAGGTGGACGGAGGGCAGCAGGGAGTGAGAGCCGGGTGAGGTGACGGAGGGCAGCAGGGAGTGAGAGCCGGGTGAGGTGGCAGAGGGTAGCAGGGAGTGAGAGCCGGGTGAGGTGACGGAGGGCAGCAGGGAGTGAGAGCAGCGGGTGAGGTGACAGAGGGTAGCAGGGAGTGAGAGCCGGGTGAGGTGACGGAGGGCAGCAGGGAGTGAGAGCCGGGTGAGGTGATGGAGGGCAGCAGGGAGTGAGAGCCGGGTGAGGTGACGGAGGGCAGCAGGGAGTGAGAGCCGGGTGAGGTGACGGAGGGCAGCAGGGAGTGAGAGCAGCGGGTGAGGTGGCAGAGGGCAGCAGGGAGTGAGAGCCGGGTGAGGTGACGGAGGGCAGCAGGGAGTGAGAGCCGGGTGAGGTGACGGAGGGCAGCAGGGAGTGAGAGCCGGGTGAGGTGACGGAGGGCAGCAGGGAGTGAGAGCCGGGTGAGGTGACGGAGGGCAGCAGGGAGTGAGAGCTGGGTGAGGTGACGGAGGGCAGCAGGGAGTGAGAGCCGGGTGAGGTGACGGAGGGCAGCAGGGAGTGAGAGCCGGGTGAGGTGACAGAGGGAGGGAGAAGGAGGGTGGGAGACAGAGGGTGACAGAGGGAGGGAGACAGAGAGGGAGACAGAGAGGGAGACAGAGGGAGGGAGACAGAGGGAGGCAGAGGGAGACAGGGAGGGAGTCAGGGGGAGACAGGGAGCGAGTCAGGGGGAGACAGAGAGAGGGAGGAGGGCGACAGACAGAGGGAGACAGACAGAGGGAAGAGGGCGACAGACAGGGAGGGAGACAGGGAGAGAGAGGGAGGGAGACAGAGGGAGGGAGATAGAGAGAGAGGGAGGGAGACAGAGGGAGGGAGACAGAGAGAGAGGGAGGGAGACAGAGAGAGAGGGAGACAAACAGAGTGAGTGAGACAGGGAGAGAGGGAGAGAGCGAGAGGGGGAGAGAGATAGAGGGAGGGAGACGGAGAGAGAGAGGGAGGAAGAGATAGAGAGAGGGAGGGAGAGATAGAGAGAGGGAGGGAGATAGAGAGATAGATAGATAGAGAGAGAGAGAGATGTGTGTATGCTGGGTCTGGTGGCTCAGTGGACGAAGGCGTCCACTGCAGGGGCCTGTGTTCAACCTCAAGGTCATAGTTTTTTTTTTGCTCTAGCCCCGCCCCCCTCCCCCACTGACCCCGCCTCCCTCCCCCACTGACCCCACCCCCACCGGTGCGGCCCTCGGCCACAAACCACACTGTAAATTTGGCCCCCAAGAGAAAGTTTGTGAGTACCCATGCTCAGAGGGGTCCTCTTCGTATCTCACACATGCCAAGGGACCCGATTCAGGCAGGGCGACTCCTGGGTTTGAAGTAAAGAATGGTTGTATTTTTCTGTCTCCCACCTGAAATTGCCTCTGCTTCAATAGAAGTCAACATGGAAAATACATTCTCCCATTTTTTTAAAAATCTCCCACTTTCTTGGTCTAAAATGTTGGCATGAATGGCATTTGTTTATTGCTCAGTCTCTTGTTTTGGGCTGGTGGCCTTTCAGGTTTGAATACTGAGCTTGGCCTTGAGGAAAAATGTCAGAAAATGAAACTCCTAATCCTGCTCCCTGGACACCTCTTTACACTCTGGCCATTTCTCACAGCAGACACAGGTGCCTCAGGGGATGAGATAGAAGGATCCCTTTCCTCACACGATGATCCACACAATCACCCCTGAAGACAGGGATCATGGAGACAAGCTCATCACTGCAGAATGTACCCTCAATAATATTCTCCAAACAATATTTATTCTTTGTAGTACTTAATATTTAATAAGGAAAATAAAGTTTTAAGACAAATGTATATAACATAACACGACATTTGATGGTTTTATGTGGCAGAGGGGCACCAAATTATGTGGCAAGAAAAGGAAAATCATGCGGTGTAATGCAGCACTTTTTTTTTTATATCATTACTTCATTATTTTGTCATTTTTACACATGGTAATACTGTCTGGGCAAAGATTCCACTTCATTAGTACCAGTTAAGAACCTAAAAGATGACCAGCGAACCTTTGCGAAGGGCCTTCCACTGCGTGCGAACACGTCCCCAAATTTTTAATAACTTTTGATCCATGCGAGCTAGAAACACATTTCTATTTTGCCATCAACTGCAGATAATGCAGCAGATGAATGTCATAATTCCAGTGTCCCTGTATATAAATAATTACTAATGAACCTTGTAAAATATGCTATACTATGCAAATGTCTTTAAGATTCTAAATGTACGCCAGGCTTCATTGAAAGTAGAATAATTTAAGTTTATACTAGAAGACAAACCGAAACACCACACAACAAGACAAACAATATGAAATTAGAAAGGGGCAAGCTGCATTGAAACTATCAAAGTAGACAAAGGAAACCTTTTCTCAAACTTCTCCAGAGCAGGGCCCGCGCTTTGGGTTCTCTAGAGTGTCTGACAGCGCAGACTTTGTCAGCATACCAACTTGGAACGGAGGTCCAGGTGGACTGTAACCCACACACCACCCGTGCATTGCATGAGGATGGTACATTCTGGGCAATAATCAGTCCTGCGAGACTCAGTGGGGTACTTCTCCTTAGCAGGTTCCAAGCCTCCTTTCATCATGAATAGACACACTCAAGAATATACACTAAGAATTTAGTTGTATTCAAATCAAAATCCTGTTCTAGTGCATTTAACAAATAGAATAGTGACAAAAATAGTGACTAATAAACACAATATTAGAAATAATTGGAACATGATAACAGTATTTTAGGATGTCGCTGCATTCGTTCTGTAATCCCTACCTTTTTGACTCTAAGTATGCTATCTTAGCACCAAAAGGAACCTACATGAATTTCTTAGGTGGCATTGCGTTTCACCCGCATACATTGATGGAACAACAGATATATTGTTCTGTATGACAGACCGAGTGTCCCAGCAAACCAATAAGGCCTGTCTGTTGGCCGGAGCTCCCTGCTTGTGGCCTTTGAAAAGGTGTTTACAGCTCCTGTCTGCATCATCTCTGAAAGTGTAAAGATGATTCTCTTTCTAACACTTGTTTGCATTTAGCTTACATACGATTTTCAGATTGGTTTGAAAAAAACAGGCCTCTTATTGAACGTTATGAAATATATAGGAATCAACATGCCCTTCACCTACCTACGTCTGCCTCTATGAAACATTATTGACTGTTTGAATCACATATATAAACAATTGCTGAGTTATCGAATCACACTGACATAAACATGAACGAATATATGTGTGCTAACATTACTAAATGCAATATACATTTATAGTTGAAAAATGTGCACTCGAATAAATTCATATATGAAATGCAATGAGGGCTCCATATGAAGAAAACATATGACAATGACATCACATATACTTAAATTCCATGTACGCCTGCTTACCTTTGAGCATGAACATGTTAACTATTTGCACAGATCTAGAAATTCATTCCCCATGGAATCATGTTCATTCAGTAGTTCTTTTATACAGAACACAAATTTTACCAAGCATGCTACGTTGAATATTCTTGAATCCTGTGGTTAATTCACCTTTTTTAATTGATTTCCAGATTATTCGAACTACTCTTGTTGCTCTGAAAATACCTCTACTTCATAATTCTTTGTGTTTCCAGGGGCGCGCCTTAGCTCCTTCGTTATAAAGTAATAGGATATACATTTGGTGCTTTCCAATTCTAAATCCATCACCAGCTTAATTCGTTTCCTAAGAATGGTGTAATGATTTAGAAAATCATTCCATCGCCTGTGATTTCAAATCAAGAACGTGTGATAATTATCGCAAAATTAGCTTAACGCAACTTTGCACATCGCAGTCCATCGTGGGAAAATAACACCGTGTTAACGTTGTATTCTCAACCCGGCGGCACCATGCGATAGTCTCACGATAACGCGCCAAATGACCGCGTTAAAATTAACGCGACACCGTGCGAAACACGAACGCGAAAAAAGTTGCGATGCCACAAATCGCGATACAAAAATCAGCGACAACCAGCGACAGGCCTGCAATTCCCGCGCGTCATGTGGGAAAATGCACCATAAAAGCAGAAAAAAAAAGTTAAACTGCGTAGCACCATGGATGCACCCGGACCGAGTGCAGAGGACAACGCGAACCCCACAAGCCCCACAGACGACCAGCAAGGAACCTCGGGGTCGGGGAAGGCCAAGGAGAAGAGGAAGAGGAAGACGCGGTTCAGTCCGCAGGAAAACAGGATCATCGTTACGGAGGTGATAGAACACTACCAACAACTGTTCGTCACCTCCAACGTGTCATTGGCAACAAAGACGCAAACATGGCAGACTATCTTGGACCATGTGAATGCAGTTGCAGAGTTGAGGAGGACAATGGAAGAGGTCAAGAGGTGCTGGAATGATGTGAAGGGCAAAACCAAGAAGAAACTCGATGCCAACATGAAAGCAGCAACGCAGATTGGAGGTGGGGGTCCAGCGGCACACCAGGAGCTGGATGACATGGAGAAAATGGTGGCCACAGTCATCAGTCGGGATACGGTGCCAGGAGTAGTGGATCCAGATACTGCTCAACATGACCTGACACAACATCAACAGGGTGAGTACCGACCAGGGACTGGGGGGACGGGGAGAGATGGGCACAATGGCACACATGCACAATTAAGTAGAGCACACTGCACACCCACAATGACTCCGGATCATGTCCCTGATCTCCTTGCCATACTGCAGCACACATAGAAACAGCAAGTAGGCCCCTGTCGACAATGTGCCCGGAGGGGGCCCTCCCCACACATCACTAATCTCACAAGAAACCCATACATATGTGCTGAACCCAGCAAAGCTGCGGGTCCGTGAGCCACACTGACAATGCAAGTGACACTGCATAACGATTAGCATGGCTGCAGTCCAATTATCATGACATGGTGCACGCCACGACACTGAGGTGACTGAGTGTGGACCACATCCGGAAAGGAGCAGGTCACACTCTGACACATCCACGTGCACAAACAACCCCTGACGTCAACAACACATCTGCGGACAAACCATGCCCAAACGTCACAACTCGACCAAGAGCCCAATTAACCCAAGTCCGCAACATCTCAGCACTGCAGAAGCACAGAAGTCAAAGGCACACCCCTGAAAGGGATAAGGGGCAGCCAAATCAGAGCTGCAGGGGCAACTCACCCACAATGCAGCACACACACATAAGAATAAGAGCACCTCAACATTGACAATAATGTGGTACAAACTGCAACACTTTCACAACAGAACACAGGACACAACTGGTGCAGCATGTGTGTACAAAATGGCCAATGACATCTGGCATAGCAGCAAACTGTGAGATGACAATGTACGAGTACAACCTCACATCCGTGATGTAGTACAAATGTCCACTGTCCCGCATCAAATAGGCATCTCCTCACAAACAGTCACAATGTACATTGTCATGCAGTCTGTATGTAAACTCCGCCAATGCGTCAACATACATGGAACACACTGTGAAACTGCATCTCCCCTTTACATTGCAGAGGGACAATCAACACCTCCTGCAGAGCAGACCCTACATCACGTCAGTGATGATGGAGACGACCCCAGGACATCGACTACTGACGAACTCCAACGGTTCATGGACAACCTCCGCACCCCACCTCCAGTAGCAGGGCAGCCCAGCACCATGGAGGTGATCCCACCCCCTGCACAGACCACACAGCAGGAAGCACCCACCACCACGTCTGGCTCCCAGCACCTCACCGAAGAACACATGGCGTTCCAACGCCGTGTGTTAGACTGCCAGAAGGAATTGGCTGAACAGGTGCGGGTGGGGTTCGACCTCATGGCCGCCAAACTAGATGCCATACGTGGGTGTCTAAGTCCCATCAGGGACCACTTACACTCCCTAACGGACACCCACAATCCGCCCCATGCCCTCCAACAATCCATGGCTGGCGTCGCTGGAGTCATGACTCAGAGACAACAACAACTGTCTAGTCAGAGTGGCTACAGCGATGTCATCCGTGATTTGGGAAACATGAGGAGGGTCATGGAGAACATGGAGCGGATGCAGGCGCAAAGAATGGCTACCACGGCTGCACACGAGAAAGCTGTAGATGGGATCTTCCATGCCCTGCAGATCCTCATCATGGGAGTGATGCCACAAGACATTGCGCAGATGAATGCTGCTGCTATTTCTACATCCACATCTCCGGCCCCTGATGTGTCAGTGTCACACAGTGCTGCAAACCAAACACCACCACCCACATGTGAGGCACATGAAACGTCAGAGGACGAAGATGAGGATGAATCTGCCTCAGTGGTAAGGAGGAAGCAGTAGCATTCATCTCTGCCATATGGCTTGTTTCTGCTTGGGTCTGCCCTCTGCATCATGCCCTGGAATAACACCTTCCACTGTCCCCCGACACACTCTGCGACACTAACATTGGACCTCGACGTGGACTGCCATATTTTGTATGCTCAACAATGACACAGCAATCAGCCTGCGGACTGGACTCTTCCCCTTCCGAGTAACTTGTCAATCCCTAAAGGACTCTGGCTGGCCCTCCACGGGGCAACATTGTAAAGTGTTATCTGCATGGCCCAGTACGAAGACAGCTTCAACACTCCACTGAACGCGAATAATACATTCTAATACACACAGATGTGTCATGTCTATGATTAATCAAGTATGAAAGCATGGACGAATGTAGGGGCAGTGATTCCCCCTTACGTCCATGTAGCTCATGTTGTGGGACTTGAGTCACAGGGTGCATCCCTGCATCATGGTGGTACATATTTGATCCCAAAAGAAGCCCTGTTGTCAATTGTAGGTCACAAATGACAGCCTATATGTAATGATTTGTGACACGTGAAACGCTGATGAGTGGGATTCCGTACTATCTTTGACACACAGAAATGGCATTTCGAATATGTGACACCCTAAACAGCCTCTCTGTACAGAGGTGACACACCCACCATCTATTTCCAATTTATGAGATTGTCAGCACTACATGTTGCACTTACACTTGTCAGAGTGATGTGCTTGTACAGAGGAGTAACATGCACACAGGGAATGTGTGTTGTAATGAATTAATTTGCACATGCTGTGCCTGTGGTCATTTTGTACTGTCCCATGATTGCTAAGGACTGTGACAATGTGACGTGCTCATGTGAAGAAATTGTCAATGATGGTGTTCCTACGGGCTATTCCTGCTGCTGCTGCAGTGGGGTGTGGTCCACCTGCCTCATCTTCCTCATCATCGTCCGGTGCATCTGGCACTTATAGCCATGGGGCATTGGTACATACACATATGTTGTGCAACACACAACATGCAACGATCATCTTGCACACGATGCCTGGGCTGTACAGGAGCCTTACACCTGTGATGTCCAGGCACCTGAAACGTGACTTCAACACGCCAAATGTGCGTTCCACGATGCCCCTGGTGCGTTTGTGGGCCGCATTGTACTGCCTCTGGGCCTGTGTGTTCGGGGCTCGGAGGGGTGTCATCATCCAAGGGCAGAGTGCATATCCTTGATCACCTGTGACAGTGCAGAGAGACATGAGTCAAAAGTTGGTTCTGCATGATGTGTTGGCAGGCTCGCTAGTTCATTGGTGTGTGATATGTGTGACTTAGTGATTCCTGTTTGACAGGTACTGCTTGTAGCAAATGAGGACCATCAATGTGTATTACGTAGCCTCACTGCTGCTCCTCCCTCCTCCCGAGCCCATTTACTAGTGTGCGCAGCGCAGTTGCATCACTTGCACTCCTACGGCACACCATTGTCATGCCTGTCTGCGCATGTCCACAAGCCTGACAACGACACTGTGATGTTGTGCGTTGAAGGTGGGCGGCCACGTGTGTGTAGGCCTACGGTAAGGATAGGGCGGACACAGATGTAGAGTTCATGGCTGGATGAACTCGCGATGCGGTTGAGGGTAGACTTTTGGCCTATGCTGCGGTAATAGCGACACACACAACAGTTGGCATGTATGATCCCGGACCCCGAGCGGGCTTGCGCGCCTTCATTTATCCCTTTGGCCGAGCCCGCACTCCGGGGGCATGCTACATCGCAACATTGTCCATTGTGGGACGGGTGGCG
This sequence comes from Calotriton arnoldi, assembly GCA_963921515.1. Classification (NCBI taxonomy): domain Eukaryota; kingdom Metazoa; phylum Chordata; class Amphibia; order Caudata; family Salamandridae; genus Calotriton; species Calotriton arnoldi. Next base: position 57,564 of record CAWUFW010010055.1, on the reverse strand, counting down.
ACGACACTACAACAGAGACACACGCATTAGTTACTTCCTTGGCAAGGCCAACACTTAGCAACGCCCAGAGCCCCGGGCTGATTATCCACACCCCTACGCTGGACTGTCGTACGCCAGCCCACTCAGCTTACGCTTACAGGGGGGTACGACACAGCTACATGTCCCAGGTCTTCCCCACTGCCTGAGGTGACATGGTTGCGTCCGCTGTACACAGCACAATGTCATGTGGTAGGGCCCGGGGCCCTCATGCATACACACACGGACACACTTAGATAGTTTGTGGAACTGGCTACGGGCACGTGCGCCCGGCCCCTTTTATTGCCAGGGTTACATGTCCAGTGACGCCTGTGCTGGATGGGTGTGGGGTGAGTGTAAGCCAGCCCTCAGGGAGTGGTTGGTGCTGGCAACAACTAGAACAGTGATCAACGTTTCACACTCACAATACTCAATCAGGAAGGGTCCATGACTTGAGCTGCACAGAGTTAGTGGCCCCGGATGCACTGCGGCCGGCACAGGCACACCGCCACGGGACGGTGACTTGCGGTGCACTGAGGTAGGGCCACGAGAACTGAGCGGGTCCTCGTCGATGTCGAAGCTGAATGTCGCGGAGTGTTTCGGGGGACAGTGGAAGGTGTTCTACCAGGGCATGATGCAGAGGGCAGAACCAAGCTGAAACAGGCAATATGGAGGAGATGAATGCTACAGACTCATGTTTAACACCAAGTCAGATGATGAAGACAACCCCCAGGCCATAGACTCAGACGCCACAAAAGTTCAACCAGTGAGTGTCCATGATTTTTGGTGCACAGAGTTAGTGGCACCAGAGCTGAAAGGGGATGCAGTCTGCGATGAGGCGTGTACAATGGTATGAACTCTGCCATTAACAGATCAAGACTCAGTTCCAAATGTGTGACCTACTTGACCGCAGTGTAGGCCGGAGGCAGCGGTCAGCAGGGGCCCACAGCCACGTGTCGTTGGCTTGCGATGCACAGAGTTGGTGGCACTAGATCGAAGGGAGTACAGTGATATAAATGCTGCCATTAACATATGAACTCGGCCATCATGAAATCAAGACTCATTTCCAAATGTGTGACCTACTGGACCGCAGTGTAGGCCGGAGGCAGTGGTGGAGTACGTCAACGAGAAAGGAGTGCTGGGGGCCTGTGTCGCGGAGGCCATGATGGTCTGAGGAGGCTGCCAAGGTCGCGGGCCTCGGGCTTGGAGCTTGCACCGGCACGTGGTGGGCCCTCTTTGACACACGCCGGTGTCGGCAGGTGAGAAGTGAGGCCTGGTTGCGCAGGGGCGGCCAAGACGGGTCTGGGGACCAGCGGCCTGGAGTGCAGCAGGCGCACAGGATCGCAGGCACCGCCGCTCACGGCGTCGGCCTCGTGGTGGGCTGAGAGGCGCTGCCCTGGCAGACACGATGGCCATTCCGGAAGAGAACCACGCCCAGAGCAACAGGCTTTTTATTCACACCCCTACGCTGGCCTGGCGTACGCCGGGCCAGCCCAGTCCGCTCACGCTTACAGGGGGGGACGTAACAAGCTACATTTCCGTGATTTTCCCCATTGCCTGGGGTGACATGGTTGCATCCACTGTCCACTACACTCCAAACACCAGCAGTATATGTCGACATGGACATGTCTGTGGTCTGCATACTGCAGTCTGGCCAGCACATCCACGCCACACTTGGCATAGTGTACATTCTCATTCATGGGTCACTTGCCTCTTCGCACATGCCTGGTTACCACCTCTCCCCACATTCTGCTATTGTGTGGCTGAGGTGCCATGCCGTTGATGGCTTGTGTACATGGCTAGCCCAGGTTACCACAGTAAGTTGTGCTGTCGTGTCTGGTAGGTGGGCATGTTGTTTGGCATGTTGTATGTGAGTTTGTAACATGTGCATTCCCAGAGTCGTGAGTTGCATGACTGTGTAGTTGAGGTGTGTGGTGTGTTCATTTGGTACTTACCAACGAGCAATGCATTCCCATAGGTGCCAGCCTCAAAGCGCTGGTTGATGATGGACTGTCGGAAGATGAAGGAATCATGCACACTGCCTGGGTAGTTGGCAATGACTTTGGTGAAGAGTCCCAGGTGGTCCACTATTGCCTGCACATTGATGGAATGCGTGTGCTTCCTGTTGCGGTAATTGTGTGCAGTGACGGCAGGGGGCACGAGGAGTACATGTGTGCAGTCGATTGCCCCAAAACGTGCGGGAAGCCAGCTATGGCATAGAAGCCTTGCTTGGTCTCCAGCTGTTCCTGCGCAGTGTGTGGGAATTGAAGGTGCTGGGGTACCAAGCTGATGATGGCATCCAAGACAGGTGTGAGGAACTTGGATAGGGCTGGCTGTGAGACTCCTCCGACTCTGGCAGTTGTTGGTTGGAAGGTACCAGAGGCCAACAGGTGCAGCACAGCCAGCAGCTTTGTCTGCGGAGGGATGTTGGTTGTCCGCTGTGTTGGTACCGTCAGCCTGTGGGCAATGATGGTCAGTATGCGGAGGATGGTTGTCCTTTTGAGCCCGTAGTGGGCAATGACATCCTCTGGTGTTAAGTATGTGAGGCTGGTGCGTTTTCTGGAGGTCCGCTGTCTTTGGCTGCGCTGCATCTGTGGTAGTCCGGGGGGGGGAACGGAGGGGATCCGGGGGGGTGGGGGGGTGGCGGGCCTGGGTGTGGTGGCGGTTGGTGTTGTGGCCCTCTTGGGGCTCCGAGCTGCATGATCAGTAGCTCCATGGCATCTGTTGTTCTTCAGGTGTGGCTCTGGTCTGGGCTCCCTTTTGTGGTGCAGGTTGTCGTCCGACTTAACACCAGGTAAGAGCAGGTGTTAAATCCCTGCTGCTAACGTGCCTTATTGCCTGTTTTGGGATCTTATCACCGATCTGGCTGGTCGTAGAGAATATTGCGAAGTGGTGTTTTCGCGGCTTTTTGCACAGGAACGCCTACTCTGCATCTAATTAGCGGTAGTTGCCGGTGTCATCCGTGACGATGTTTTTTGCGGCTGCTATCGCAGGAAAACTAGCGATATCGGCTGCTAGCACCAGCTTGTGAATAGGGCAATACATCTATTGCCACTTTGGCTGCGATAAAGTGCTGCTAACTCGGCGATAAGTCCTTGAGAATATGCCCCTACGTTTCCTATGTAAGTTGCCACTGAGAGGTTGTTGCAGCCAGGCTCACTTCTTCAAACGAGGGGGGCGATGTTCACCATCTTCATAAGTCCCAGAGTCCTTGAGTAGAATTCTAAAGGGGAAATCCCGTGAGTTACAATCAGATTAAATGGTGTTGGGACCGTATTCAGAGATCCTGTATTTTTCAGAGTTTGTGAAATTCACAGAGATTGCTTTCCCTGCTTCTCTCCTTTCTGCATGGGCTGTATTGGTGTTTGCAAACCTTTACATGGCATTGAACCTGCAGCTGGCCATACATGCTTCAGACTCCAGATCCCTCAGTTAGTATGTCAGTCAATGAAGCTACATGGAACTATTTTCAGGTAATGATTCTTTTGTCCTCTCGGGGGTCACGGGGTCACAGCTTCACTCAGGGGCGCCTCCCGCAATGACTCCCCGTGTTTTCCTCCCTGTTGCTTCTTATACACTGGGCCCCGCCCCTATGGGCACTGCCCTCAGACATAGCCAGGTTACATGTGCGGCATCCTTGCATCGTCACTCTTTCAAGGTGGTTTATATGATGATCCTGATGACACATGATGAAGATGACACGCTTTAATATATGTGAATATTATAGGAAATCCAATCTCTCCTTCTGAGGCCTTCAGTGTGAGCCTTGTCCACGAGAGTTTAGCTTTTTCAACAACACCTCATAAAACAGAGCACCAAGTAATGTCTGCGCTGTGTTTATACCCATTTACATCAGACGAGGAGCTGTGAGGGACCCCAGACATAAGGGCTTTGGTGAAATTCCTGTTGTATTAGTTTGGCCCATTAATTACATTTTTACACGGATTATTTGTTGCAATCTGGTTTTATTTTGGACAGTGTATCATTAAACGTATTTATTAGTGTATCTTAACTGTCCTTGTAATATTCATGCCTATTTAATAGAGTTGTAGGGCCTTCTTAAGCCCCAGTTAGTTCTTCTTTGGCCGATATCATTTTGAGTGACTGGGAAAACTTCCAATATCTCCAGATGTAATATACACCGAGAGTTGGCCATAGACGGACATTATGTGTAATTCCTGAGTCATTGATGCTTCGAGGTTACAAGAGGCATGCTATCGGTGTGTGCGAGAGTTTAACAAGCATTGCTTCAGTGCGTGATGCCTTCTGGGAAGAGATTGCGGGGGATATTCTCAAGAACGTGCGATAAACATCGCCAAAACAGGCTAACACAATTTTCCATATCGCCGTCTATCGCGGGAAAATAACTCCGTGTCAAAGTCGTATTCTCAACACGGCGGTAACATGCAATAGTTTCCTGATAACGCCTCAAATGTCCGCGATACAACTACCGCGACGGCGATAAAAAAGGAAACCCGAACGTGAAAAAAGTTGCGATGGGCCCAACTGCGATAAAAAAATACAGCGATAAGCAGCGCCAGGCCTGCAAGTCCCACAAGTCAGGCGGGAAAAACCACTATAAAAGCGCCAACAAAAACCACAAACAAAACACAAACAACTGCGAAGCACCATGGAGGTAGCCGGAGCGAGTACAGAGGACAACCAGAACCCCACAAGCCCCACGGAGGACCAGCCTGGGACCTCGGGGTCAGGGAAGGGCAAGGAGAAGAAGAAGACAAACCCGCCTTACAGTACGCAGGAAAACCAGATCCTCATTACGGAGGTGATAGAACACCACCACCAACTGTTCATCACCTCCACTGTGTCATTGGCAACTAAAAATACAATATGGCAGTCCATCTTGGCCAAGGTGAATGCAGTCAGAGTGAAGAGAAGGGAAGTGGACGACTGCAAGAAGCGCTGGACTGATGTGAAGCGCAAAACCAAGCTGAAACTCGCAGCCAACCTGAAAGCAGCAATGCAGACTGGAGGTGGGAGTCCAGCGACACACCAGGAGCTGGATGAGAGGGAGGAAATGGTGACCGAGTCATCATTGGGGAGACGGTGGCAGGAGTTGGGGGACCGGACACTGCACAACATGACCTGACCCAACAGCAACAGGGTGAGTAACGACCAGGGACTGGGGGGACGGGGTGAGATGGGCACAATGGCACACATGCACAATTAAGTATAGCACATCTGCGGACAAACCATGCCCAAGAGTCACAACTCCGACCAAGAGCCCAATTTACCCAAGTCTGCAACATCTCAGCACTGTATAAGCACAGAAGTGAAAGGCACACCGCCTGAAAGGGATAAGGGCCAGCCAAATCAGAGCTGAAGGGGCAACACACCCACAATGCTGCACACACACATAAGAATCAGAGCACCTCAACATTGACAACAATGTGGTACAAACTGCAACACTTTCACAACAGAACAGAGGACACAACTGCCGCCGCTTGTGTGTAGAAAATGGTCATTCGCATTTGGCATAGCAGGAAACTGTGAGATGACAATGTACAAGTACAACCTCACATCCCTGATGGTGTAGAAATGTCAACTGTCCTGCATCACATAGGCATCTCCTCACAAACAGTCACAATGTACATTGTCATGCAGTCTGTAAGTAAACTTGTCCAATGCGTCAACATACATGTGAACACAATGTTAAACTGCATCTCCCCTTCACATTGCAGAGGGAGAATCAACACCTCCTGCAGAGCAGACCGAACACCTCTTCACTGATGATGAAGAGGACCTCCCCAACATCGACACCGATGCCCTCCAACAGCCCATGGACAGCTTCGGCACCCCACCTCCAGGAGCAGTGCAGCCCAGCTGCATCGAGGAGACCCCACCCCCTGCACAGACCACACAGCAGGAAGCACCCACCACCACGGCTGTTTCCCAGGACCCCCACGACCAACACATGGCATTCCAACGCCGTGTGTTAGGGTGCCAGGAGAAGATGGCTGATCAGCTGCAGGTGGGGTTCGACCTCATGGCAGCCAAACTAGATGCCATACGTGGGTGTCTACGTCCCATCAGGGACCACTTACAGTCCCTATCGGACACCCACTGTCCGCTCCATGCTCTCCAACAATCCATGGCTGACACCGCTGGAGTCATGACTCTGAGCCAAGAACAACTGTCTAGTCAGAGTGGCTCCAGCGATGTCAGCTGGGAGTTGGGACACATGCGGTGGATCATGTTGAACATGGAGCGGATGCAGGCGGAAAGAATGTTTGCCACGGCTGCACACCAGCAAGATGTAGCTGTGATCTTCCATGCTCTGCAGGTCCTTGTCATGGCATTGCCGCCACAAGGCCTGGCGCGGATGAATGCTGCTGCTACTACTCCATCCACATCTCCGCCCCCTGAAGTGTCAGTGCCACACAGTGATGCAGACTAAACACCACCACCCACATGTGAGGCACCTGACACATCAGAGGACGAAGATGATGATGAATCTGGCTTTGTGGTAAGAATGAAGTGGTAGCATTCATCGCCGCCATATGGCCTGTTTCAGCTTCTTTCTGCCCTCTGCATCATGCCCTGGAATAACACCTTCCACTGTCCCCTGATACACTCAGCGACACTCACCTTGGACCTCGACAGGGACTGCCATATTTGGTTTGGTTACCAATGACACAGCAATCACACTGCGGACTGAAGTCTTCCTCTTCTGATGAACTTGTCAATCCCTAAAGGACTCTGGCTGGCCCTCCACGGGGCAACAATGTAAAGTGGGGTTTACATGGCCCTGTACTGCTCCAGCTTCAACACTCCACTGAATGCGAATAAAACATTCTAATTCACACAGATGTGTCGTGGCTATGAGCAATCAAGTATGAAAGTATGGATGAATGTAGGGACAGTGATTCCACAAAAAGGTACTCCCTGGGTAATGCTATCAATGCACATGTATGGCCGTGACCCAGATAGGCAGTGAGACACACATTGTCCTTCGAATCAACACTCATCACAGTTGAATCCAAGTGAAGGTGCGTAGACTTTATTAGCATATGCGTGTCAGTACGGCAAGATAAGTGCCACAACATACAGACCAATGCAGCAGTATGTCAGGATGAGGAACGTTGCCAAGCGCCGCTGTCCACTCCGGGGGAGTGCCTTACCTTTCACAGGTGTGTGTTAACCCGCGTTGTTGAACGCTCATGTATTCGGAGTCCAGGCGAATGCAGCCAGGTCCACTGTTGTCGTGGGACATGTGACCAGATCTCCAAGATGCAACAAGGTGTTGGGACATGTGCAATGGGTTCCAATCTGTTGTGGCTGCAGGTACGTAGTTACTCGTCCATGAAAGCGATTGCAGCTCCGTAGGCTATCATTTCCAACATGAGGTCGTCGTCGGCTTCATCAAACAGGACGGCGAGGCAATCCATTAGCAGGTCCGGACAGATGTGCTGCGTCCACCCCCTTTCACCAATTAGCACTATAGCCCAACAGGGGAGCGGTTCAATGTGGTCACTGCACACGAGGAGTTGTGCAATCTCCCAGGTCCAGCTGCCAGCATGTATGCCAAGTATCAAGGCATCCCATAAACGGGTATCACGGTGACACTCCTGGTCGTGGGCCAACAGGGGGCGCACACACATGTCAAAATCCAGTTCAGCCACCGTCCTGTTAGATAGGCAGACATCCATGGACCACTCGAATATGCACGAGCGACAATGCAACACAGGCTGCACGCAGGTGATGTTGGCAAGGCGGAAGCTCAGCCGGTAACTGATCTGCAGCACTACCAATGGCAGTGCCCCCAGTAAACGCAGCATACGTGCACGGTACAGTTCCACCTGACAGGGGTTGTGCATGTGTCCGGGATGTTCTGCCATTGCGTTAGTGGCTCTGGTTGATGCTGCACTGTTCTGACCTGCGCCAGTTCTGTGGATGAAATGCCACAGCTCGGATCAATGAGTTGTTTTAGTGTGCAACGGTTGTACGCCTGGGATGGTGTGGGAGTAAGTGTGAAGGCCATTCCATGCAAGATAACTTCGAGCAAGGACTTCTGTGTGTGGGGTGTGTACACGTTGGTCTTTCGTCGGGCTGTGCGTAGTGTGGGAGTCGTCATCAGCTGCTATAGTGTCTGTCAGGGGGTGCCGGGTACATGCAATTCCGAGGTCGGAGGTGCAGATGTGCTTCCGCCTGATAGTTCAGACAAAGGAGCTTTCATCCTTAATGTTAGTTTCTCATCTGCTTGCATTCAGGAAATGTGAAGTGGCTTGTTGGGGGTGGGGTGGGATGTGTGCAACTTTGGGATTCATGTTTGACATGTCTTGCATGTGGCAAATGAGCGGCATCACTGTGTGTTACGTTGCCTCACAGCTGCTCCTCCCTCCCCCGAGCCAATTTACTTGTGTGCGCTGCACGGTTGCATCACTTGCACTCCTACGGCGCACCATTGTCATGCCTGTCTTTGCATGTCCCCAAGCCTGACAACGACACTGTGATGTTGGCCGTTGAAGGTGGGCGGCCACGTGAGTGTAGGCCTGTGGGAAGGATAGGGCGGACACAGATGTAGAGTTCATGCCTGGCTGAACTCGCGCTGCGATTAAGGCTAGGCATTTGGCTCATGCTGCGGCAGTACAGATACACACAACACTTGGCATGTATGAGCCGAGACCCCGAGCGGTCTTGTGCTCCTTCATTTCTCCGTTCGTGCGAGCCCGCCCTCCGGGTGCATGCTACATTGCAACATTGTCAATTGCGGGCTGGGTGGCGCCGACACTACAACAGTGACACACTCATTAGTTACTTCCTTGTCCAGGCCAGAACTGAACCATGCCCAGAGCCCCGGGCAAATCCTTCACACCCCTACGCTGGCTTGGCGTACCCCGGACCAGCCCACTCCGCTTACGCTTACAGGGGGGGACGACAAAGCTACCTGTCCAAGGTCTTACCCACTGCCTGAGGTGACATTGTTGCGTCCGCTGTCCACAGCACAAAACTCAATCATGAAGGGCCCATGAGTTGTGGTGCACTGAGTTAGTGGCACCTGAAGAGCTGAGCAGGGTATCAAGCTGATGATGGCATCCAAGACAGGTGTGAGCAACTTTAATAGGCTGGCTGTGAGACTCCTCCGACTCTGGCAGTTGTTGGTTGGAGGTGGTCCTGGCGGTGGTGGTGGGTGTGCAGCCAGCGATGATGGCGTGTCCTTGCAGGTCAGGATTGGATTTGATTTGCGAGCCCTGCTGACCGCAGTGTATGCCGGAGGCAGCGGTCATCAAGGGCACACAGCCACGAGGCGTTGACTTGAGCTGCACAGAGTTAGTGGCACCTGGAGCGCTCAGCGGGTGCGCAGCCTGCGATGATGGCGTGTCCTTGCAGGTCAGGATTGGATTTGATTTGTGAGCCCTGCTGACCGCAGTGTAGGCCGGAGGCAGTGGTCAGCAAGGGCGCACAGCCACGTGGCGATGACTTGAGCTGCACAGAGTTAGTGGCACCTGAAGTGCTCAGCGGGTTAGCAGGCAGCGATGATGCGTCGTCTGGGCGGGCCGCACTGGAAGCAATGTCTGTTGCCTACTGGACTTTGCCATAAATAAATCACGAGTCGATTTGAAATGGGGGACCTGTTGACCGCACTGTAGGCCGAAGGCAGTAGTCGGCACACACATGACTCCGCGGTGCTGTGACGCTGGGTGCGCTGGGGGCCTGTGTCGGGGAAGCCAGCGATCGGCTGAGGAGGCTGGCGGTCACAGCGGCGGACTCGTGGCAGGGTGAGGGGCGCCGCCCTGGCAGACGTGTTGGCCATCCGGGAAGTGAACCACGCCCAGAGCCCCGGCCTATTTATTCACACTCCTACGCTGGACTGGCGTACGCCAGACAAGCCCACTCCGCTTACGCTTACAGGGGGGGGCGACACAGCTACATGACCGAGGTCTTCTCCACTGCCTGAGGTGACATGGTTGCGTCCACTGTCCACAACACTACACACACCAGCAGTATATGTCCACATGGACATGTCTGTGCTCTGCGTACTGAAGTTAGTCCAGCACATCACCGCCACACTTGGCATTGTGTACATTCTTATTGATGGGTCACTTGCCTCCTTCGCACATACTTGGTTTCCACCTCTCCCCACATTCTGCAATTGTGTGGCTGAGGGGCCATGCCGTTTTCGGAAGGTCAGCTGTCCTGTTCTGCGCTGCCTCAGTGGTAGTCCTGGGGGGGGGCCTGGGGTGGTGGCGGTGGGTGTTGTGGCCCTCTTGGGTCTCCGAGCTGCATGGTCAGTAGCTCCATGACATGTGTTGGTCTTCAGATGTGGCTCTGGGCTGGGCTCCCTTTCATGCTGCAGGTTGTCGTCCTGCTTTACACCAGTGAAAGGCAGGTGTTAAATCCCTGCTGCTAACGTGCCTTATCGCCTGTTTTTGGGTCGCAGCGCAGATCGGGCTGGTCGTTGAGAATATCGCGAAGTAGTGTTTTCGTGTGTTTTTGCACGGGAACGCCTACTCTGCATGTCATTAGTGTTAGTTGTCGCTCTCATTCGTGGCGATGTTTTTTGCGCCAGCTATCGCTGGAAAACTGGCGATATCGGCAGTTTGCACCAGCTTGAGAATAGGGCGATGAATCTATCGCCACTTTTGCGGCGCTAAAGTGCCGATAAATCGGCAATAAGTCCTTGAGAATATGCCCCTGCCTCTTCTACAAGTGTCAGCAGCTCAGGTACCAGCGCTCACAGGGGGTCCAGGGAGGTGCCCCGGGGTTGGGGTCCTGGCTGCATTTCTTCGCCAACATGTTTTGGTGAGGCCAGGATGAGATGCCCAGTCTGCTGGACTACATCAGTTGGTGACAGACAGGGTGGAGTCTGTCTGTCCACCCCAGTGAAGTGCCCACCTTTGTGAAGGTCAAATAAAGGTGTTTTTTTGTGCACTCACTGCTTGAAACGAGCCTTTTCCAAGGTCTCTCCTGTTTACATAAAGGGATTAAAGCTAGACTGTGATGCTAGGGTCTCTTATTTGGGCCCAGTGTGAGGAGGCGGTTACTAAACCGAACTGGTCACCTCTGTTTACCACTGGTGTCCCACCGGATATGACGCTGTCTCTACCAATTGAATGACCGGGTTAGGCCCTTTGTACACTTCAATCTCAAAGGGTCACTGTAGCAACCATGCAAGGTGACGCTTACTTTTAAATGACCTTCTAGATTCTTTTATTTCTTATGGCCAAGGATAATGATGCAGGAAGTGGCAGAGCGTGTTGTAAGCCTTCTTGGCTCAACGCCTCTCTCCGCCACTTCGGAAGCGCGAGGCTGCACCATATTATCAAGGATATGGTGCAGCCTCGCATTTCTCCCTTTGATGGCGCTAAGTTTTACGACTTAGCGCCAACGCAGGCACCCTTGCACCACAGTGCAAGGGTGTCTGCGAGCAGGGAGGTTTGTTTATGTGTAGGAAGGAGTTCCTTCCTGCGCATAAACAATCCTAAAATGCCAGTTTGTAACTTATGTGTGTGCTGCTTCGTGCAGCACACATGTAAGTTACAAAATGGCATTTTTAAAAAAGGTTTGTTTATGTACAGGAAGGGACACCTTCCTGTACATAAACAAACCATGGCATTTTGCTTTTTCCATGTGTGCTGCACAAGGCAGCACACATGGAAAAAGCAAAAAAGAGGCGAAATAAAGCATTTCTCCTCGTTTCGCCACCTTAAGACCAGGATTTTCCTGGTCTTAAGTTCGGCGCTGCCACCTATTATCGCCAAACTTGATAATAGGTGGCAGCGTAGACTTCAATGGGTGTTGCGGTGGAACGCCCACCTCAACACCCACTGCACGCCCCTTTCACGCCAAGTTTAGTGTGGAAGGGGCCCTATTATCAAGGCAGCGTTAAGCCACTTAACGTGGCTTTAAGCCACGTTAAGTGGCTTAACGCTGCCTTGATAATAGGGAGCTGACCCTATCGCCACCACAACGTCACAAAAAGTGACGTTGTGGTGGCGATATGGGCTTGATAATATGCCCCGTGCTTTCTTCCTACAGATAACGTTCATTCTTTGTCCGGTAAGACCCTACCCATGGATCTGTCAAACACAGGGATAAGAGGCCACACCTTCAAGACATAAACCCCGCCTCTTGGAGAGTTAGTTTTGCGTCTAAAGCCACACCCCTTTTAAAGCTCCTTCCATGATTTTATTCCATTAAAGCACTATCTGGTACTATCTCAGAGTGGATAGGTGAGGGTAACAGACATGTCCTATAACTTTTTGTAACATACAAGACCCAGATGTGCTTCCACTGGTTAAGACGCATGAGTATCGCATGCAAAGTCTGAAGCATTCAATAAACTGTGGGGATAACATATGTAGAAGGGTTTAAGAAGCCAGTCGAGGCTCCCGACTGGTTTTCCCTCATAGACAACAACAGCCGCCTTTGGGATACCACTGAAGCGCTTTAATACTGAATGAGTGAATGGATGAATGAAGTGATTTGCTACTGCGAGAGAGTCCCGGCGCTAATATCTGTACTATCAGTTAGACATGTAAGACTGCAGTGAGCCTAGCTAGACACCTTCAACAGAGTCTGCCTGGGAGGGGTTAACACTCTGGGAGTATCCCCCCCCACCCCCACTTACGTACATCTGTCTCAGAGCCTTGACGTCTGCATGAAAAGGTGAAGAGTCGTTGATTTCTGATATTAACATTATCAGTGCAGAGTTCATTCATCCTGGTGATCCTGCGTCACTTCCGCACACGCCTCAGCTGGGGAAGTAATCTGTGAAAGAACTTCCTGTAAAAGTCTATAAATTAACCATCGGACACTGGGGTTCGCCCACATATCCATCAATGAATGAATTATCGTCATCTTAAGAAATGATGGATAGACAGATGCTGTTCATAAAAGGGTCCACGTCACACAATAAAAACAACAACAACAATAATATTAATAATACAAGTATTATTACTGTTGTAATTACTTCAAGCTTCCTGACTCTATTCCTAAGAGGGTCTAAGTGTAAAAAGACACCAATGAATGAGTCCAAGTTATGAAAAGTGGAAGAAAAACAGCCCAATGTGGCTGAAGCGTTGACCATATATGTAATGTCTATAACAGGCAATGACGTCAACAGGCAACGGGGGATGACCTCAGAGTACATGAGAGGCCAATGACATCACCACACAGAGGACAGGTGAGGAGATCAAAGTACATGAGACAGTCAATGACATCACGACACCGACAACAGGTGGTGTGATCAAAGTACATGAGACAGTCAATGACATCACGACACCGACAACAGGTGATGAGATCAGAGTACATGAGACAGTCAATGACATCACGACACCGACAACAGGTGATGAGATCAGAGTACATGAGACAGTCAATGACATCACCACACAGAGGACAGGTGAGGAGATCAGAGTACATGAGACAGTCAATGACATCACCACACACAGGACAGGTGATGAGATCTGAGTACATGAGACAGTCAATGACATCACGACACCGACAACAGGTGATGAGATCAGAGTACATGAGACAGTCAATGACATCACCACACACAGGACAGGTGATGAGATCTGAGTACATGAGACAGTCAAAGACATCACCACACACAGGACAGGTGATGAGATCAGAGTACATGAGACAGTCAAAGACATCACCACACACAGGACAGGTGATGAGATCAGAGTACATGAGACAGTCAAAGACATCACCACACACAGGACAGGTGATGAGATCAGAGTACATGAGACAGTCAAAGACATCACCACACACAGGACAGGTGATGAGATCAGAGTACATGAGACAGTCAAAGACATCACCACACACAGGACAGGTGATGTGATCAGAGTACATGAGACAGTCAATGACATCACGACACCGACAACAGGTGATGAGATCAGAGTACATGAGACAGTCAATGACATCACGACCCCGACAACAGGTGATGAGATCAGAGTACATGAGACAGTCAATGACATCACGACACCGACAACAGGTGATGAGATCAGAGTACATGAGACAGTCAATGACATCACCACACACAGGACAGGTGATGAGATCTGAGTACATGAGACAAACAATGACATCACAAGACACGCAACGGGTGATGAGATCTGAGTACATGAGAGGTCAATGACATCACAACACAGAGGACAAGTGAGGAGAACAGAGTGCATGAGAGGTCAATGACATCACCATACCGACAACAGGTGATGTGATCAGAGTACATGAGACAGTCAATGACATCACGACACCGACAACAGGTGATGAGATCAGAGTACATGAGACAGTCAATGACATCACGACACCGACAACAGGTGATGAGATCAGAGTACATGAGACAGTCAATGACATCACGACACCGACAACAGGTGATGAGATCAGAGTACATGAGACAGTCAATGACATCACAACACAGAGGACAGGTGATGAGATCTGAGTACATGAGACAAACAATGACATCACCACACACAGGACAGGTGATGAGATCAGAGTACATGAGACAGTCAATGACATCACGACACCGACAACAGGTGATGAGATCAGAGTACATGAGACAGTCAATGACATCACCACACACAGGACAGGTGATGAGATCTGAGTACATGAGACAGTCAATGACATCACCACACAGAGGACAGGTGATGAGATCTGAGTACATGAGACAAACAATGACATCACAAGACACGCAACGGGTGATGAGATCTGAGTACATGAGAGGTCAATGACATCACAACTCACAGAACAGGTGATGAGATCAGAGTACATGAGACAAACAATGACATCACCACACACAGGACAGGTGAGGAGATCAGAGTACATGAGGCAGTCAATGACATCACCACACAGAGGACAGGTGAGGAGATCAGAGTACATGAGAGGTCAATGACATCACCACACACAGGACAGGTGAGGAGATCAGAGTACATGAGGCAAACAATGACATCACTGCGCGGGCTACAGGTGATGTGATCAAAGTACATGAGACAGTCAAAGACATCACCACACACAGGACAGGTGATGTGATCAAAGTACATGAGACAGTCAAAGACATCACCACACACAGGACAGGTGATGAGATCAGAGTACATGAGACAGTCAATGACATCACGACACCGACAACAGGTGATGAGATCAGAGTACATGAGACAGTCAATGACATCACCACACACAGGACAGGTGATGAGATCTGAGTACATGAGACAGTCAATGACATCACCACACAGAGGACAGGTGATGAGATCTGAGTACATGAGGCAGTCAAAGACATCACCACACACAGGACAGGTGATGAGATCAGAGTACATGAGACAGTCAATGACATCACGACACCGACAACAGGTGATGAGATCAGAGTACATGAGACAGTCAATGACATCACCACACACAGGACAGGTGATGAGATCTGAGTACATGAGACAGTCAATGACATCACCACACAGAGGACAGGTGATGAGATCTGAGTACATGAGACAAACAATGACATCACAAGACACGCAACGGGTGATGAGATCTGAGTACATGAGAGGTCAATGACATCACAACTCACAGAACAGGTGATGAGATCAGAGTACATGAGACAAACAATGACATCACCACACACAGGACAGGTGATGAGATCTGTTTACATGAGACAAACAATGACATCACTGCGCGGGCTACAGGTGATGTGATCAAAGTACATGAGACAGTCAATGACATCACCACACAGAGGACAGGTGAGGAGATCAGAGTACATGAGGCAAACAATGACATCACTGCGCGGGCTACAGGTGATGTGATCAAAGTACATGAGACAGTCAATGACATCACGACACCGACAACAGGTGATGAGATCAGAGTACATGAGACAGTCAATGACATCACCACACACAGGACAGGTGATGAGATCTGAGTACATGAGACAAACAATGACATCACAAGACACGCAACGGGTGATGAGATCTGAGTACATGAGAGGTCAATGACATCACAACTCACAGAACAGGTGATGAGATCAGAGTACATGAGACAAACAATGACATCACCACACACAGGACAGGTGATGTGATCAGAGTACATGAGACAGTCAATGACATCACGACACCGACAACAGGTGATGAGATCAGAGTACATGAGACAGTCAATGACATCACGACACCGACAACAGGTGATGAGATCAGAGTACATGAGACAGTCAATGACATCACGACACCGACAACAGGTGATGAGATCAGAGTACATGAGACAGTCAATGACATCACAACACAGAGGACAGGTGATGAGATCTGAGTACATGAGACAAACAATGACATCACCACACACAGGACAGGTGATGAGATCAGAGTACATGAGACAGTCAATGACATCACGACACCGACAACAGGTGATGAGATCAGAGTACATGAGACAGTCAATGACATCACCACACACAGGACAGGTGATGAGATCTGAGTACATGAGACAAACAATGACATCACAAGACACGCAACGGGTGATGAGATCTGAGTACATGAGAGGTCAATGACATCACAACACAGAGGACAAGTGAGGAGAACAGAGTGCATGAGAGGTCAATGACATCACCATACCGACAACAGGTGATGTGATCAGAGTACATGAGACAGTCAATGACATCACGACACCGACAACAGGTGATGAGATCAGAGTACATGAGACAGTCAATGACATCACGACACCGACAACAGGTGATGAGATCAGAGTACATGAGACAGTCAATGACATCACGACACCGACAACAGGTGATGAGATCAGAGTACATGAGACAGTCAATGACATCACCACACAGAGGACAGGTGAGGAGATCAGAGTACATGAGGCAAACAATGACATCACTGCGCGGGCTACAGGTGATGTGATCAAAGTACATGAGACAGTCAAAGACATCACCACACACAGGACAGGTGATGTGATCAAAGTACATGAGACAGTCAAAGACATCACCACACACAGGACAGGTGATGAGATCAGAGTACATGAGACAGTCAATGACATCACGACACCGACAACAGGTGATGAGATCAGAGTACATGAGACAGTCAATGACATCACCACACACAGGACAGGTGATGAGATCTGAGTACATGAGACAGTCAAAGACATCACCACACACAGGACAGGTGATGAGATCAGAGTACATGAGACAGTCAATGACATCACGACACCGACAACAGGTGATGAGATCAGAGTACATGAGACAGTCAATGACATCACCACACACAGGACAGGTGATGAGATCTGAGTACATGAGACAGTCAATGACATCACCACACAGAGGACAGGTGATGAGATCTGAGTACATGAGACAAACAATGACATCACAAGACACGCAACGGGTGATGAGATCTGAGTACATGAGAGGTCAATGACATCACAACTCACAGAACAGGTGATGAGATCAGAGTACATGAGACAAACAATGACATCACCACACACAGGACAGGTGATGAGATCTGAGTACATGAGACAAACAATGACATCACTGCGCGGGCTACAGGTGATGTGATCAAAGTACATGAGACAGTCAATGACATCACGACACCGACAACAGGTGATGAGATCAGAGTACATGAGACAGTCAATGACATCACCACACACAGGACAGGTGATGAGATCTGAGTACATGAGACAAACAATGACATCACAAGACACGCAACGGGTGATGAGATCTGAGTACATGAGAGGTCAATGACATCACAACTCACAGAACAGGTGATGAGATCAGAGTACATGAGACAAACAATGACATCACCACACACAGGACAGGTGATGAGATCTGAGTACATGAGACAAACAATGACATCACAAGACACGCAACGGGTGATGAGATCTGAGTACATGAGAGGTCAATGACATCACAACTCACAGAACAGGTGATGAGATCAGAGTACATGAGACAAACAATGACATCACCACACACAGGACAGGTGATGAGATCTGAGTACATGAGACAGTCAATGACATCACCACACAGAGGACAGGTGAGGAGATCAGAGTACATGAGAGGTCAATGACATCACCACACACAGGACAGGTGAGGAGATCAGAGTACATGAGGCAAACAATGACATCACTGCGCGGGCTACAGGTGATGTGATCAAAGTACATGAGACAGTCAAAGACATCACCACACACAGGACAGGTGATGTGATCAGAGTACATGAGGCAAACAATGACATCACTGCGCGGGCTACAGGTGATGAGATCAGAGTACATGAGACAGTCAAAGACATCACCACACACAGGACAGGTGATGAGATCTGAGTACATGAGACAAACAATGACATCACAAGACATGCAACGGGTGATGAGATCTGAGTACATGAGACAGTCAATGACATCACGACACCGACAACAGGTGATGAGATCAGAGTACATGTGACAGTCAATGACATCACCACACAGGACAGGTGATGAGATCTGAGTACATGAGACAAACAATGACATCACAAGACATGCAACGGGTGATGAGATCTGAGTACATGAGAGGTCAATGACATCACAACTCACAGGACAGGTGATGAGATCAGAGTACATGAGACAAACAATGACATCACCACACACAGGACAGGTGATGAGATCCGAGTACATGAGACAGTCAATGACATCACAACACAGAGGACAGGTGATGAGATCAGAGTACATGAGGCAGTCAATGACATCACAACACAGAGGACAGGTGATGAGATCACAGTACATGAGACAGTCAATGACATCACAACACAGAGGACAGGTGATGAGATCTGAGTACATGGGACAGTCAATGACATCACAACACAGAGGACAAGTGAGGAGAACAGAGTGCATGAGAGGTCAATGACATCACCATACCGACAACAGGTGATGTGATCAGAGTACATGTGACAGTCAATGACATCACCACACAGGACAGGTGATGAGATCTGAGTACATGAGACAAACAATGACATCACAAGACATGCAACGGGTGATGAGATCTGAGTACATGAGAGGTCAATGACATCACAACTCACAGGACAGGTGATGAGATCAGAGTACATGAGACAAACAATGACATCACCACACACAGGACAGGTGATGAGATCCGAGTACATGAGACAGTCAATGACATCACAACACAGAGGACAGGTGATGAGATCAGAGTACATGAGGCAGTCAATGACATCACAACACAGAGGACAGGTGATGAGATCACAGTACATGAGACAGTCAATGACATCACAACACAGAGGACAGGTGATGAGATCTGAGTACATGGGACAGTCAATGACATCACAACACAGAGGACAAGTGAGGAGAACAGAGTGCATGAGAGGTCAATGACATCACCATACCGACAACAGGTGATGTGATCAGAGTACATGAGACAGTCAATGACATCACCACACGGGCTACAGGTGATGAGATCTGAGTACATGAGACAAACAATACTATCACCACACAGAGGACAAGTGATGAGATCAGAGTACATGAGAGGTCAATGACATCACACCGACAACAGGTGATTACCTCAGAGTACATGAGAGGCCAATGACATCACAACTCACAGGACAGGTGATGAGATCAGAGTACATGAGACAAACAATGACATCACAACACAGAGGACAAATGTTGAGATCTGACTCCAAGAACCCCAGAGCACCCCCAGCCCTTTGCTAATCGCCAAGCCCTTCCTCCACCCCTTTGGGGTAGAGGAACTATACCCCTGCAGTCCACAGACACCAAGCCCACAGAGTCTGGTTTACTGACTTCCTGCTCCCTGGCGACTCCAATGCAGCATCCAAGCAAAAAGAGGTTCGTCAGCTCCCGAGGGTCAGATCTGTCTCCCCACCAAATATGAAGACACCAGGATCCACCGGAGCCGTGCCACACCAATACTGGGGATACCGGACCCCTTGCAACCAACACTGAGATGAAGAGTCCATTCTGGACTCCAACTGCCCAGGAAATAAGCACCCATCGAGGGATGACGAGACCCACTTCGTGAGTGGCCCAGCTGTCCCAGAATCATCCCTGCAACCTGCCTGCTCCTGACCACAAAGACATCTTGACGCACACCACCTGGCTGACCTATCTGCTCTGCACCCAGCACACCCGGCCAGGGTACCGACAAACCAGCTGTGCTCCCATGGTCCTGAGGCCCATGTGACCTGCTCCCCCAAGTGGGACCCCTCAGACTTACCTTTAAGTCCCTTTGTGCATTGTGTTTTCAGATGGCCCCCTTCTTCATAGCGCACAAGCTCCCAACGACCCCAGCAGCACCCTGCTCCCAGCCGAATCTGGGACGCTCCTGAGTATCCGCTAGTGGAATATTGCACCTGGCCTTGCTACTTACCTAAATCCTGAAGGTGAACCCTGAAATCCAAATGTATGGTTGTATATGCATTTTTCTATTTTCTTCCAATGACTTCAATGGTGCTTAATTGAGCACAAAATTGATCAATTTTGCAAAATTGAAAAATTGATATCCTGAAAAGGACTTATTGTAGAATGAAGTTCTTGGTCTGAAATATTATATCGAAATCAGTTTCATTTTTGCAATTGGTCTCAGATTTATTCTTGAGTGTATCTCATTTATTACCTCTCTGAGTACAACAAATGCTTAGCACTACTTTCTGATAAGCCTAACTGCTCGCACACACTACCACAAAGAGAGCGTGAGTATTATCTTCTGTTGCCTCTGTAAACCAATCTGGGATCCACTGGACTCTCTTCACAGTGTACTTCATTTTAGTGCACTTTATAGAGAGCCAGCCTCCTACAGACATCACCACACCAGCAACAGGTGATGAGATCTGTGTACACGAGACAATCAATTACATCACCACGGAGAGGACAGGTGATGAGATCTGAGTACACGAGACAATCAATGACATCGCCACGGAGAGGACAGGTGATGAGATCTGAGTACACGAGACAATGAATGACATCACCACGGAGAGGACAGGCGATGAGATCTGTGTACACGGGACAATCAATGACATTACCACAGAGAGGACAGGCGATGAGATCTGTGTACACGAGACAATGAATGACGTCGCCACAGAGAGGACAAGTGATGAGATCTGTGTACACGAGACAATCAATGACGTCGCCAGAGAGAGGACAGGTGATGAGATCTGAGTACACGAGACAATCAATGACGTCGCCAGAGAGAGGACAGGTGATGAGATCTGAGTACACAAGACAATCAATGACGTCGCCACAGAGAGGACAGGCGATGAGATCTGAGTACACGAGACACACAGAGAGGACAGGCGATGAGATCTGAGTACACGAGACAATCAATGACATCGCCACAGAGAGGACAGGCGATAAGATCTGAGTACACGAGACAATCAATGACATCGCCACAGAGAGGACAGGCGATGAGATCTGAGAACCCGAGACAATCAATGACATCGCCACATCGAGGACAGGCGATGAGATCTGAGTACATGAGACAATCAATGACATTGTCACAGAGAGGACAAGTGATGAGATCTGAGTACACGAGGCAATCAATGACATCACCACGGAGAGGACAGGCGATGAGATCTGTGTACACGAGACAATCAATGACATCACCACGGAGAGGACAGGCGATGAGATCTGAGTACACAAGACAATCAATGACATCGTCACAGAGAGGACAGGTGATGAGATCGGAGTACACGAGACAATTAATGACATCACCACACAGGCAACAAAAGATGAGATCTGTGTACACAAGACAATCAATGACATCACCACAGAGAGGACAGGCGATGAGATCTGAGTACACGAGACAATCAATGACATCGCCACGGAGAGGACAGGCGATGAGATCTGAGTACACAAGACAATCAATGACATCGCCACAGAGAGGACAAGTGATGAGATCTGAGTACACGAGACAATCAATGACATCGTCACAGAGAGGACAAGTGATGAGATCTGTGTTCACTAGACAATCAATGACATCGCCAGAGAGAGGACAGGCGATGAGATCTGTGTACACAAGACAATCAATGACATCACCACAGAGAGGACAGGCGATGAGATCTGTGTACACAAGACAATCAATGACATCACCACAGAGAGGACAGGCGATGAGATCTGTGTACACTAGCCAATCAATGACATCACCACAGAGAGGACAGGCGATGAGATCTGTGTTCACGAGACAATCAATGACATCACCACAGAGAGGACAGGCGATGAGATCTGAGTACACGAGACAATCAATGACATCACGACAGAGAGGACAGGCGATGAGATCTGAGTACACGAGACAATCAATGACATCACCACAGAGAGGACAAGTGATGAGATCTGAGTACACGAGACAATCAATGACATCACCACACAGGCAACAGGCGATGAGATCTGTGTACATGAGACAATCAATGACATCGCCACAGAGAGGACAGGCGATGAGATCTGAGAACCCGAGACAATCAATGACATCGTCACATCGAGGACAGGTAATGAGATATGAGTACATGAGACAATCAATGACATTGTCACAGAGAGGACAGGTGATAAGATCGGAGTACATGAGACAATTAATGACATCACCACACAGGCAACAGGTGATGAGATCTGAGTACACGAGACAATCAATGACGTCGCCACAGAGAGGACAGGCGATGAGATCTGAGTACACGAGACAATCAATGACATCACCACGGAGAGGACAGGCGATGAGATCTGTGTACACGAGACAATCAATGACATCGCCACAGAGAGGACAAGTGATGAGATCTGAGTACACAAGACAATCAATGACATCGCCACAGGGAGGACAGGCAATGAGATCTGTGTACACGAGACAATCAATGACGTCGCCAGAGAGAGGACAGGTGATGAGATCTGAGTACACGAGACAATCAATGACGTCGCCACAGAGAGGACAGGCGATGAGATCTGTGTACACGAGACAATCAATGACATCGCCACAGAGAGGACAGGCGATGAGATCTGAGTACACGAGACAATCAATGACATCGCCACAGAGAGGACAGGCGATGAGATCTGAGAACCCGAGACAATCAATGACATCGCCACATCGAGGACAGGTGATGAGATCTGAGTACATGAGACAATCAATGACATCGCCACATCGAGGACAGGTGATGAGATCGGAGTACACGAGACAATTAATGACATCACCACACAGGCAACAGGTGATGAGATCTGAGTACACGAGACAATCAATTACATCACCACGGAGAGGACAGGCAATGAGATCTGAGTACACAAGACAATCAATGACATCGTCACAGAGAGGACAGGTGATGAGATCGGAGTACACAAGACAATTAATGACATCACCACACAGGCAACAAAAGATGAGATCTGTGTACACAAGACAATCAATGACATCACCACAGAGAGGACAGCAATGAGATCTGAGTACACGAGACAATCAATGACATCGCCACGGAGAGGACAGGCGATGAGATCTGAGTACACGAGACAATCAATGACATCACCACAGAGAGGACAAGCGATGAGATCTGAGTACACGAGACAATCAATGACAGCGCCACAGAGAGGACAAGTGATGAGATCTGAGTACACGAGACAATCAATGACATCGTCACAGAGAGGACAAGTGATGAGATCTATGTTCACAAGACAATCAATGACATCGCCAGAGAGAGGACAGGCGATGAGATCTGTGTACACAAGACAATCAATGACATCACCACAGAGAGGACAGGCGATGAGATCTGTGTACACTAGCCAATCAATGACATCACCACAGAGAGGACAGGCGATGAGGTCTGAGTACACGAGACAATCAATGACATCACCACAGAGAGGACAAGTGATGAGATCTGAGTACACGAGACAATCAATGACATCACCACACAGGCAACAGGCGCTGAGATCAGTGTACACGAGACAATCAATGACGTCGCCACAGAGAGGACAGGCGAGGAGATCTGTGTACATGAGATAATCAATGACATCGCCACAGAGAGGACAGGCGATGAGATCTGAGAACCCGAGACAATCAATGACATCGTCACATCGAGGACAGGTAATGAGATCTGAGTACATGAGACAGTCAATGACATCGTCACAGAGAGGACAGGTGATAAGATCGGAGTACATGAGACAATGACATCACCACACAGGCAACAGGTGATGAGATCTGAGTACACGAGACAATCAATGACGTCGCCACAGAGAGGACAGGCGATGAGATCTGAGTACACGAGACAATCAATGACATCACCATGGAGAGGACAGGCGATGAGATCTGTGTACACGAGACAATCAATGACATCGCCACAGAGAGGACAGGCGATGAGATCTGTGTACATGAGACAAGACAATCAATGACATCACCACAGAGAGGACAGGCGATGAGATCTGTGTACACGAGACAATCAATGACATCACCACAGAGAGGACAGGTGATGAGATCTGAGTACACGAGACAATCAATTACATCGCCACAGAGAGGACAGGCGATGAGATCTGTGTACACGAGACAATCAATGACATCACCACACAGGCAGCAGACGATGAGATCTGTGTTCACAAGACAATTAATGACATCGCCACAGAGAGGACAGGCGATGAGATCTGTGTACATGAGACGAGACAATCAATGACATCGCCACAGAGAGGACAGGCGATGAGATCTGTGTACACTAGCCAATCAATGACATCGCCACAGAGAGGACAGGCGATGAGATCTGTGTACACGAGACGAGACAATCAATGACATCGCCACAGAGAGGAAAGTCGATGAGATCTGTGTACACGAGACAATCAATGACATCGCCACAGAGAGGACAGGCGATGAGATCTGTGTACACGAGACAATCAATGACATCGCCATGTAGTGTAGCTCCTATTTCCCTAATAGGCTCTGCGCATTGGAATAATATCCCCTATAGGTTTGACATAGGACTAAGGTCAGTATGTCCCTATCGAGTATATTAAACTTAATTACTTGTGCCAGCTAGCTCAGAGGCCACTAGAAACTCCTTGACTACAAGAAGGGAGTAGTTTCTGGCAGCCGCAAAACATGACAACTTTGTTTCTCTTTAGAATCAGAATGAGTCCCAGAGTCGTGGAAACAATAGATAACTGTTTCACTCAGCTCAATCGTGCATACTTAGTTTTCCTCAAAGTTACACAGAAAGAAATAGACGGGCGTTTCAATAAAAGATTTATTGAACAGTCTTGTTTCTCGTGTAAGTTAAATGTGCTGTTACGATCACAAGACAGTATGCAAGATAAATAATGTACAGCGTAAGCAGTAGAAATAAATAGTACTGCGATAGCATTATCTTTAGCAGATATTCATTTACATAAATAACACAGACTAAAAAATGCGAGTACTCATAAGATGCGTTTCTAAGCTAGTTCTACCCCAATGTGCCTAACCTAGGTGTAGGGAGAGGTATGAAGTAGGTGAAGTATTCCTTACTATGGTATACTAAGAGTGTGTTACGCCTAGTATGCCTAGTATGCCAAGAGTCCCTCTAGGTTCTAGTCAGCTCCATACCTTAAGAATGAGAGAGGTGGGAATCTCTTGCCAGACTCGAACTCCAACACCCCCGCAAGGGAAGTCAGATCACTGGAAGCTGGACTCTCTGCGTGCAGGGATGACAGCGTCTTCTCAGTGCATCAGGCCGGGAAACGGGCTCCTCTAAAGTCGAGGTCTCCTTTAGTTTACAAGGGCTAGGGAAGGTATATTTATACCTGAGAGGTACCTCAGAATGTTAGCATTGACGTGAATCGGACAGCGGAAGACGTCATGAATGAACCCCTAAGGTATAATGGTTCATGCATAATAGATGAGTCCTTGAAGAAATCAATAGTCCTGTGCTAGGGAAATTCCCGAAGCCTAAGGGTCTGTTCTTCAAGAACTCGTTGTGACGTTAGGGTGGACGGATGTCGGAGACCATGCCTGTATTTGGAGTGCACGGTTTATTGCCTATATAAGGGCAGGGCGAATTGTGCCTATATAAGGACATTATACAGGAAAGCTCGTGTATGGACACCCTAAGAGGAACACAACACCCACTCCACTTTCGGGTGTACGATAATACTAAAATGCTAAACATTTAAAATGCTAAACATTAAATGGGGTACCGCATATTGCTAAAATATTTCTTAAAACTGTTTAAAAAGGCATTTAAAAAACCCATTAGAATGCAAAAGGTACTGTACATTTTAAGCATTGCTTTTCATTTCAGGCATATTTTTAAAATAAAATGCAATTTGAATGAAATAAGCAGTAATATTTACATGTGACAAAAAAATGATCGATAAGTTGTTCAAAATCAAAAGTCATTTCATGTCATGGAAATTAATGAACTTTTTTAGACTAACACGATGATAAAAGTGTCTGAGGAAGTACCGCGAAGTCTGTACTATAAGGCTAGTTCTACTTGAAGCAGATTAAAGTGCCATTTTAGTTCGCAAAATGGAAAAAGTTCAATTTTTGGAAGAGTTCCAAGTTTTTGAAGTATGAAGGCCAAATTGTTACTGCATCTCTGGAACACTGTGGGCTGAATCAGAGTCAATTTACGGGTCTGGTGTAAACATGAGATCATCTATTTCTGTAGACAAAACATCGTCCACTGAAGTTGGTGTCAGTTGGAACACCTCGTGTAGTAGATTAATTGCACAGAGATGTGAAGCATCGCTTTCAGCATAGGTTGCCGCAGCAATGTTCGCGTCCGTTGTTACCTGTGTGCCTGTAGATCTTTCTCGTACCTCAGCAGCAGCCGGAAGCGTCTGTGAGATCTCAATGAATGCTGACATCAGGATAGGCAGCCTCTGGGGGCAACACAGAGCATGGGCCGTTATCGGGCCCAGTAGAGTATCAACATCCGTTGGCGTAGCTGATGGAAATGTTAGACAGGTGTCCAACACGCATTCTTCACCGCATAGCAGGCATCGTAGAACAGGTAAGATGCAATCTTGCCAGATTGGTCTGAATGACAGGAACCACGTGGTATTAAGTTCCCGTAGACGAGTCATGCCCAAAAGCTGTACTATTCGCTAACGGCATTTTCGTTCAAGGAGAGCTTTCTCCATTTCGCTCGGAGTGATGTCTGCGAATAGGCTGGCCATAGCGTAATAGCAGGAAGAGAAATAGAATTTCGGCAACAAGTGCTAGAATTAATGGTATGCCACCAAACACCGAATGTGCAAAGTTCGGGATGATTCCGAGTATTGGCTGGAAAGGTGCTAACAGACCGGTACAGATGCTCTTAAATACATGTACAATTCCACTTGTATCAGACATGTTGAAGATACGTGTTATCATTTCTACGAAATGTATAGGGCAGTTTGTACGTATTAAAGTCTGTATCTCAGCCGAAGTCCTTGCTACTTGTAGATCATAGGTTTCTTTGGCCGAGGTCAAAGGCACTGTTTGCTGTAAAAGCATGGCTTTCATTCTGCTTAAAGTATCAAATCTTATAAAAGAGACGTTCAGCGAAGGCCATAGAGGCGACTCCCTGACTGTGTCTATTGGGGGAAACAATACTTGCATACAGCAAGTGACCCTGGAGTTGACCGTTACTAGATATGGGATGCCTGGCAACATGCCGCAGCACCGCCGAACACATGCACTTCCAGATCCACACGGACCCCAACACCACCCTTAGAGGCACCCTTGTCTACAGACCCCCTGGGCCCCGACCCCAGTTCAGCGACTCCATCGCCGACTTCATCAGCACGCACGCCCTGACCTCTACCGACTACATCCTCCTCGGAGACCTGAACTTTCACCTGGAGAACAACAACGACAGCAACTCCACCACCCTGATCGCCAACCTCGCCAACCTCGGTCTGAGCCAGCTCGTCACAACACCGACCCATTCCGCCGGCCACACGCTTGACCCCATCTTCTCCTCAAGCTCCCACGCCTCCTTCAGCCACACCACGGAACTCCTCTGGACCGACCACCGCTGCATCCATTTCACCTTCCAGAAACCCACCACACACCACCGCACCCAACAGATCCCACGCCGCTGCTGGAGCAAAGTCACCGAAGACCAACTCGGGCAACCCTCGCTCTCAGCCCTCCCTCCGACCCATCCAACACCGATGACGCTGCCTGCAACCTCAGACGATGGATGGACAACTGTGCCAACACCCTCGCCCCGCTGAAAAAACTCACCTACAGTGACACCACCAAAAGAGCCAGCTGGTTCACCTCGGAACTCCTAGCTTCCAAGCGTACCTGCCGGAAACTAGAGAAGAAATGGCACAGTGATAAGACACCGGACAGCCACGCAGCCCACAAAGACGCCATCCGTAACCACCACCACCTCATCAAGTCCGCCAAGAGAATCTCCTTCAAAGACCGCCTCGACAACAACGCACACAACAGCAAGGAGCTTTTCAACATCGTGAAGGAACTCTCCAACCCCAGCTCCAACACCAACGACATCCCGCCGTCGCAACCCCTGTGCGATTCCCTCGCCACCTTCTTCCACCGCAAGATCGCCGACATCCACGACAGCTTCAACACCCAGACAGCCCCAACTAAGATCGATGCACCAGACCCGCCGCACACCATCGACCACGACCCCCTGCCAGCCTGGGCCAGCGTGAACATCGAGGACACCATCAAGACCATGAGCACAATACACTCCGGCTCCCCGTCAGACCCTTTCCCGCACCACATCTTCAACAAAGCCAGCAGCTCCATCGCACCCCACCTGTGCAACGTCATCAATCTCTCCTTCGAGACCGCGACCTTCCCAGAGAGCTGGAAACACGCAGAGATCAACGCCCTACTCAAAAAACCCAAGGCGGACCCGAGAGACCTCAAGAACTTCCGGCCCATCTCCCTGCTTCCGTTCCCAGCCAAGGTCATCGAGAAGATCGTCAACAAACAGCTAACCCGATACCTCGAAGAAAACAGCATCCTGGACCCATCCCAATCGGGGTTCCGCAGCAACCACAGCACTGAGACTGCCCTCATCGCCGCCACCGACGACATCAGGATCCTGCTGGACAACGGTGAGACCGCAGCCCTCATCCTGCTGGACCTCTCCGCCGCCTTCGACACTGTCTGCCACCGCACTCTACGCGCACACCTCCACGACGCAGGGATCCGAGACAAGGCCCTGGAATGGGCCACCTCCTTCCTCGCCGGCAGAACCCAGAGAGTCCGCCTCCCACCATTCCGATCCGAAGCCTCCGAGATCATCTGCGGCGTACCCCAGGGATCGTCCCTCAGCCCAACACTGTTCAACATCTACATGGCCCCGCTCGCACGCATCGCCAGACAGCACGACCTCAACATAATCTCCTATGCCGACGACACTCAACTGATCCTCTCCCTCACCAAGGACCCCCTCGCCGCCAAATCCAACCTCCATGAAGGAATGAAGGCCGTCACCGATTGGATGAAGATCAGCCGACTAAAACTGAACACGGAGAAGACAGAGGTCCTCATCCTCGGCTCCAACCCCTCAGCCTGGGACGACTCCTGGTGGCCAACGACGCTGGGAGCAGCCCCGACACCCACCGACCACGCACGCAACCAGGGAGTCATCCTCGACTCAACGCTCTCAATGGCCAAGCAAGTCAACGCAGTCTCATCCTCCTGCTTCAACACCCTCCGCATGCGTCGCAAGATCTACAGGTGGATCCCGACAGACACAAGAAGAACAGTCACCCAGGCCCTCGTCAGTAGCAGACTTGACTATGGGAACGCCCTCTACGCGGGAGCCCCGGCCAAGCTCATCAAGCGACTGCAACGCATACAAAACGCCTCCGCACGCCTGATCCTCGATGTACCACGCCACAGCCACATCACCCCCCACCTGAGGAACCTGCATTGGCTCCCCGTCGACAGGAGAATCTCCTTCAAACTCCTCATCCACGCACACAAGGCACTCCACAAGACTGGCCCAGCCTACCTCAACAGCCGACTCCTCTTCTACGTCCCCAACCGCCAACTCCGCTCCGCCGACCTCTCCCTCGCCACCGTCCCTCGCATTCGAAGAACTACCAGCGGCGGCAGATCCTTCTCCCACCTCGCCGCCAAGACCTGGAACACTCTTCCACTAAGCCTACGACAGACCCAAGACCTGCTGACCTTCAGGAGGCTACTCAAGACCCGGTTGTTCGACCAGTAGCAGCACCCCCCACCCCTTTTTTCCCTAGCGCCTTGAGACCCTCGCGGGTAAGTAGTGCGCTTTACAAATTCTGTGATTGATTGATTGATTGAACTCTGATCATTCAACATGAGGTAACTCCCATTAGAAAGTTGTCAAAACGTTGGATTAATCACAGCAGCTGGTGTACCCTGCTGATGGCAAGACAAATTTGCCACAGAACCATTACAAGCCCCGTGTAAAGAAATGTCCTGACATATAAGTGAACCGCTCAGTGCACGGTTACAGTGTGTACCGCTCAAAAACACTTCACGATCCCCACTCCAACATCTATATGTATACGGTAAATCCCAAGATGTCTTAATGTATTCCTTACCCAACCTTTCATATTTGCCTGCTTGCATTTGTGTGAGGCAATACTGAAACTGAAAAGTAGTCACAGGTAATGTGATTTTGCCATGAATGAGCCATTCTGTAGCTGGTTTTTCTGCCACTGTGGATGGTAACTTTTCCAGTTTTTCAATGTTCAGCACTGTATACTTTGCTCCTCTTTGTGCCAGTTCAATCTGTTTATCAGTTAGATTGTATTCTGCAAACAGAGCCGATGCGTTGATGAAACGCCAAGGCACATAGCCCGCTCGCAAAGATTGCAGCGTCCAGCTTAATAACACAATAGAACGCAATTGAGATTGGCCTTGCTGTAACATTGCCAAATCTTGTTCTAGTATGTCGATAGCAGAGGATACAATGCCATCCAATGAATATATTCTGGAGGACAAAGTTGTTAACCCATTGTCGACCACAGAGAGGGTTTTCTCTAAATTAATACGATCAAGTTCACGTATTCGTTCTGCAGCCTCCATCTGTGACACCTTCCATGCTTCATTATAGGCAGCATAAATGCCGGCATATATGAAACGTTTTTGACGCGGTTTTCTTGGTCCAAGCAAGAATTCCCTAAGGTCTGCGTCCTCTTTAAGTAAGGATAAGTGTAGTTTCACATCCTGTAGTGTAGATTTCTGCAGCCAATCGAGGCATAATTTACCTACACTGTATGTTGTTACTACCCCCGGATGTTGTCTTTGGACGTATCTTGTGTCTGGCCTATGAATAGTAAAGCCCTTAGTTTTATTCAGGAATCTTTCCTGACAGTTGTTTGTGTCTGTGGGCCAGATCAACCATTTTTTCCAATTAGGATTAGATCTGTTGAGTTGTAGTATATTGTCAACTGTCACCACTGCCTGTGTATTATTATCAGTGGCAGGTGTTGGTACAGAAGGTGTGTTCATCTCTTTGACCTTGGCTAGTCCAAGACAAGATGTTTGTTGGACAGTTTCATTCAAAAACATTATTTGTTCAGGGATGATGCAGGCTCTAAATAAAGCTTCTATCCCTTGCACTTGCCAATCTTTAGTACCCCAGACAGTTTTTGTGTCTATTGTGTCTTTCCAAAAGTCGAAACCCTGTCTAGACAGTTGGGCAATAAATATTGCAGAGGAAATCTGTTTCGTATTAGTTAACATAATTTTCAGTCCTGTCTAGTTTACATTTTTATAGTAAAACATTTCTGGATTAGATGTATTGTATCCTGAAAAATATGGAAACTTGTTAGCAAATGTTTTTGAACTACCGTGTGGTGGTGTAGGACAATGCTCCCATTGGTTAAACATAAACACATTTCTAGGATATGCAGATTTATGCAAATAATGATGACCATAATGGTTATAGCAATACGGCTGTTCATAGTCTGATGAACCCTCTAAATATTCATTTTTAGAAAATGCAGCAGATTTTTCTAGGTCAAACATTATGTCATTAACAGTCTCAAAGTCCCAATCATCTGAATAGGTACTGGGCGTAATTAGATCACTTAGTGAAATTTTAAACAAATGTGGAAAGTTCAATTGTTCTGTCGGGCCGAAGACATCAAAATCTGTTTTGTCCCACACTATACCATCCTGTATAGGAACAGCTGTGATGTTCACTGTTGACAAGTCTCTTGCTTCACGATGGGAAGATTTATGAGGTTTTAAAAGTACGTTAAAGTCTTTTCCTTCAGTATTCACATGGATGTATCTGCCACTTATAAGCATGCTCACAGTTGTAACCAAAGCTAGCCAGAGCAGGAAAACAAAAAGTCCAGATGTAATCCAGAGTTCAATCCATGGAGAAACCAAATAAGTCTTTTTCAGAAAGTGAAGAAAGTCTTGTACTTGCTGCTTGAATTTCATTGATGCTGGCGTTGTTTCAGGTTCACTCGGATCTTCTGAGAACGTATCAAAGTTAATGAAATAGCCAGAAGCAGTTCTGTCAATTGTTGGAATTGTATCAGGATTTGTAGAAATCGCTGGAACCAGTTGATCACTTGCTACATTGGTGTAGACAGGTGTATTTGGACGAACTGTTATTTGATTTTCAAGAGGGATGAGTTCCATAGCGTTGTTGCTTAGTCCTCCATCTGTTACAGCTGAATTCTCGATTGTTATCAGTCTTTCAGTCTGAACCTCTTGGATAGTAGCGAGAGGAGTGTGTCTGCTACTAGGTCGGACTCCACGAGGCCTACTATTTAGTATTGGCCACATACTGTGGTTTGATGAGGTCGATGGACACAAATCTTTTCTCCTTTCTTCCAGCAAGGGGCGGCAGAAGTACTGTTCTTGTTCCTTGCACTGCTAGGACAGGTACTGGTTGTCTGTAAGAAGGTCCAAATTCCTTCTTGTCCGCAATTTTTTCTCTGACTAGATCCCCAACTTTTGGAATCCAGACAGGCCTTGCTGGGACCGCCGGTTTTTCCCCAGTGGTGGTTGGCTGTAGGAATACGTTGCTTTGTTTAGTTCTTAACTCATTCAGTTCCTGTAAAACAGCCAAACGATCTTTGATATCAAATGTTTTATTTTCCACCACTGTGCCTACGTGATCGAGATCTGGTACCCACATTCTTGTCCCAAATAGGACCTCATAGGGAGTGACCCCCCCTAGAGAACTTCTTGGCAGATTATTCAATGAGCTTGAGTAAAGATACTGTTGCAGAAACACCTGCATGGGCAGAAGCTATCCCTTCGTGTGCTGCTAGGATTAGTCCTAATCTGCGTTCCTTGTTTGGGATTACCCTATCCCCCACTCCAGGGATTCGAGCAAAAGGAACGTTGTTTGCATTAATTACATAAGAGTACTTGAGTGGAAACTTTTTTGGTAACGCTGCACTGCTGCCTTTGCTTGAAGCATTGACAGCCAACATTATCTCACCGTCTTTTTTTGTTTTTGAACGAGTGATCGCAGCAACGGAAGCCGTCTGAACAGCCCCCTTTGCGGCTTCGTCAGCAAATGAATTCCCTGCAACGTGAACGCCATCACGTTGATGACTCAGTGTGTGGATCACGTGAGCCTTTGGTAGTTCGTTTTTTAACTGAACTACTTGTTCCCAAAGCATTTTGTGCTTTATTGTGCCACCTTTCGCATCTTTGAAACCATTTTCAAGCCAGTTTTGTATATATTCATTATACGACTGAACACAGTAAAAGGAATCGCACACTATTAGTGTGGGGAATTCTCGATCTGTACTTTCAAGTGCCAGTTTGAATGCTTGTAGTTCAGCTCGCTGAGCAGTACAATCCCCTAGATATTGAGTTTTGTGACCATAGGTCTGAAGATGCCATCTCGCATGCGACCTTTAACGATTGCACACGCTGCACTGTAAGCTTGCTTACTCCCTGTTGCGGGTTGTGCGGATCCGTCAGTGTAAATTATGAATTCGTACTGATCGAGAGGCAGAATTTTAGTAGGCAGAGGACATTCTTGTTCATATTGCAGGAATGCTTGTGTTTTTAAATCAGGATCAAAAACATATTCAACATCTGTTGCAGCAAGAGAATTAACCCATTGTATCCATCTTGGATGTAATGCTTTAGCATTTGGAATGCTTGCTTTTGTGACCGCTTCTAAAGCTGGTACTGGGGTTACGACAATAATGCGTTTCCCTTGGGCTAAGGCTCTTTCTTTTGCTACAGCGGTTTGAACTGCTGTTAGAATTTTTTCAGTTGAACTGAAGCGCATTTCCGCTTGTGTGTACAAATGAGATTTGTATGCGATTGGTATTTTCTCACCCTCATTGAAGGTTAAGTAGGTGAATCCGCATTGACCCGAAATTATTCGGATCACCAGGTTTCGTTGCCTTACGCGTGTTTGTAAGTGATTTGTTGCTAACATGTTAGCCTGGAGTGAACTCAAGATTTCTGTGTGTTCGTTTGTCCAATTTTTGATTGAAAAATCAGGTTTGATTAATGCGTAGAGAGGTTTAACCCTTTCTGCGTAATTTAGAATGTATGTTCTTCCAAAGTTTAGGAAACCCAGGATGGATTGTAAGTTTTTTAATGTTTTTGGAGGTTGGAGCAGCGCACACTTTTCTAAAAAGTTAGCTGCCAAGCTCTTGCCTTCACTTGAAAGCTCATATCCTAGAAATAGGACATTGAGATGGGCAATTCGGGACTTTTTAAAGTTGAACTTGTAGCCCTCAGAGGCGAAGCCCAGTATAATGGTGCTTACCCTGTTCAAGTGTTTGTCCAGGTCATCGTCTGTCAGATAGATGTCATCGACATAGGACAATGCCTCATTGTCATAAATTTGTAGTAACTCCGTTACCCTCGCTGAGAATAAACCTGGGCTGTTCTTGAACCCTTGTGGGAGTCGACAAAAGTGACGCTGGGTCCCCGTTATGGAGAATGCTATTAAGTACCTGCTTTCAGGTGCTATGTTTTGACAAAAGAAACCATTTGAGATGTCTAATGTTGTTTTGTATTTTTTACGCACAATGTTATTCATTAATGCTGTGCTATGTGCACTTTGCACTGCAAAAGTTTTAGAACAAGTGTTTAAGTGTCTGTAATCCAAAACTAGACGATATGTATTGTCTGGTTTGGAGACAGGAAACAAAGGATTGTTCATGGAGGAGGTGCATGTTTCAATCACCCCTTGGTATTCAAGTTGATCTAAGATCTCCCTGACCTGTTTTTTAGCTTCTTGCTTTATTGGATACTGCCTTTGTGCAGTTGGTTCATGTTTCAGATGTATTTTATGGTGAGGTGAGTCCTCATCCCATCCTACATGATTTTTATATAATGCTGGGGCCTGGGCTACTGCCCATTTCCTGGCATAAGTATATTTTAGATGAATTGGAATATGGTTGGAGAAGGCAGGCATAATAATGTCCTCGCCGTGTGGGCACTCCCTGACAAATTGTGGTGGCCAGTCTTTTTCTGCTAGAAGTATGTCATAGCCCCTCGATAGTCTTTCCCAAAAAAGTGCTTTCACCTGTCTAGGTTTGTCTCCCTCCATCCGGAGTGTTATTTCATATAACTTTTGTGGAGTACTAACCCTGGTGTCTACAGTCTCAACTGTAATGTACTCATTCAAGTCCACTATCTCCAGAAGTTCCTTCAGGTTCTTGCGAACTATTGTGACTTCTGCTGCACTGTCCAGCATTGTCTGAGCCCATTCTCCGTTCTTGAGTTGTGTTCTCAGTATTCTCGGCATGTCTGATCTTCAGACCTGCTACTTTCTTTTGGAGAATTGAGGTTTTGTTTTGTTTTTTGGAGCGTGTTTATCTTCCTTGGATTTCACGCGTTCTTCTCTATGTTCTGATCGTCCTCTTCTTTCCGAAGTCTGTGATGAGATCTGAAAGGGACGAGAGGAACGTGTATCAGTATCTTGATACCTGTCAGGTTTTCTCAAATTATCCCTATTCCTGAGGTTATACCTCCTTTCAGAGGGCTCCTTTTGAGGAGACCTACCTCGGGATTGAGAACGTTTCTCGTTTGAATTTTGTTTATTAGTCTCCCACTTCTTTTTAGAAGATGTAGGAGTTTGTTTAATAGAGTCCTTCTCAGGACTTTCAGATAGTTTCGGCTTCACTGGTCTTCCACCCAAACTATCTCTGCCTAATTCTGCATAAAATTGTTCAATTATTCTGGGTAGTTCAGTTTGATGTTCTGTAACATCGAATTCCCTTAATTTTTGGCGGATCGCCACTGCTGCTGCCTCTCCTTTAATATTAGATAATATTATTGTTGAGACCTGGTCGAAATTTTTCAGTAATTTCATACCTAAATTTAGAGCAGGCTCTGCCCCGTATTAGTTTTGAATTTGTTTCAGGACATCTGGGATTACCGCAATTGACGGAATACCATGTGTTTTAGTATAGATGGCAGCAAAGACTGAGCCCCAAGTGGTGCAGTCTTCCAGTTGTGGTGTGATCCCCATCGGTAAACTGATTGTTAGTATTCTGTGTTTCTCATACGGGCTAGTATTTGGAAATACTGCTTCGATTTGAGTAATTTTTTGAGCTATCCAGAATGGAATTTGCTCACGTTTTGTGGGCATTTTACCCATGACTGCGTAGAGAGTCTGTGGTGTAATTTTTAGTGTATTCCCCTGTTGGGGAGTTGGATTTGGAAGTGTCAGTGGTTGCTGGACTGTGAAAGTCCGCATGACATATTGGATCAATTGTCTGTAGATTTTTATTAACTCTGTAAGTTGAGTAAGTAGTTCCTCGTGTGACATCTCTTCAATGTCAGGATGAGGTGTGTAGCCGGCTAGAATCGGCCATGTTGCTCCTGGTCTACCAAGTGGACCGAGCCTGGTAATGTTTTTGTGATGTTTTAGGGCGCCTTTAAACCAGAGCTGATGCTCCTGGTATGTTAATGGAATTTCAATATCCTCGAAAGGAATGTATTCCTCTGGTGGATCATCTTCTTTGTAGAAGTGAAACATGTGTGTTACTGGATTGGATTCAGGAAATATTACCCATGAATAGAATACCTCTGTCTGAAAGCATTCGTGTGCCTCTATCACAAAAACTGCTCTACCACCTCTTGGTGGCAGACCGTGTTTTATAAGTTTTAGAGTGATGGCTCTTCTTAAGTTTGGATTGATGTCTATGACACCCTCCTCGGTTTCAATTAAACCTGTAATGTTAAAAACTGCTGCTTGGGCTGGATCAGCCACAGCTCTACCGTTTCCGGTCTCAGTGTCGGAGTCAGGCATTTTGTTGTTCGAAAAATGTAGAACAAGTTTCAAGGAAACAAAGATAAGGTGCACAATATTTTGGAACACTGTATCCCTCAACGTTGAGCAAACCAAACAGCTAATATATAGGGTGTTTCCCTATGTAGCCGTGGTGGATACTTAACCCTGCCCACTCCAGACGTCTTTTGGAGTATATGGGTAGGGGTCTCTTGAGAGAAAAAGCACGGCTGAGTTACTCAGTATCTAGCGTTAAATTACCGCCTTACCAAACGTTGGGCGCCATGTAGTGTAGCTCCTATTTCCCTAATAGGCTCTGCGCATTGGAATAATATCCCCTATAGGTTTGACATAGGACTAAGGTCAGTATGTCCCTATCGGGTATATTAAACTTAATTACTTGTGCCAGCTAGCTCAGAGGCCACTAGAAACTCCTTGACGACAAGAAGGGAGTAGTTTCTGGCAGCCGCAAAACATGACAACTTTGTTTCTCTTTAGAATCAGAACGAGTCCCAGAGTCGTGGAAACAATAGATAACTATTTCACTCAGCTCAATCGTGCATACTTAGTTTTCCTCAAAGTTACACAGAAAGAAATAGACGGGCGTTTCAATAAAAGATTTATTGAACAGTCTTGTTTCTCGTGTAAGT
Organism: Calotriton arnoldi; assembly: GCA_963921515.1. Lineage (NCBI taxonomy): Eukaryota > Metazoa > Chordata > Amphibia > Caudata > Salamandridae > Calotriton > Calotriton arnoldi. The sequence continues at coordinate 19,871 of CAWUFW010010055.1, read as the reverse complement.
TAAATGTGCTGTTACGATCACAAGACAGTATGCAAGATAAATAATGTACAGCGTAAGCAGTAGAAATAAATAGTACTGCGATAGCATTATCTTTAGCAGATATTCATTTACATAAATAACACAGACTAAAAAATGCGAGTACTCATAAGATGCGTTTCTAAGCTAGTTCTACCCCAATGTGCCTAACCTAACCTAGGTGTAGGGAGAGGTATGAAGTAAGTGAAGTATGCCTTACTATGGTATACTAAGAGTATGTTAAGTCTAGTATGCCTAGTATGCCTAGTATGCCAAGAGTCCCTCTAGGTTCTAGTAAGCTCCATACCTTTAGAATGAGAGATGTAGGAATCTCTTGCCAGATTCAAACTCCAACACCCCGCAAGGGAAGTCAGATCTCTGGAAGCTGGACTCTCTGCGTGCAGGGATGACAGCGTCTTCTCAGTGCGTCAGGCCGGGAAACGGGCTCCTCTGAAGTCGAGGTCTCCTCTAGTTTACAAGGGCTAGGGAAGGTATATTTATACCTGAGAGGTACCTCAGAATGTTAGCATTGACGTGAATCGGACAGCGGAAGACGTCATGAATGAACCCCTAAGGTATAATGGTTCATGCATAATAGATGAGTCCTTGAAGAAATCAATAGTCCTGTGCTAGGGAAATTCCCGAAGCCTAAGGGTCTGTTCTTCAAGAACTCGTTGTGACGTTAGGGTGGACGGATGTCGGACACCATGCCTGTATTTGGAGTGCACGGTTTAATGCCTATATAAGGGCAGGGCGAATTGTGCCTATATAAGGACATGATACAGGAAAGCCCGTGTATGGACACCCTAAGAGGAATACAACAGCCACAGAGAGGACAGGCGATGAGATCTGTGTACACGAGACAATCAATGACATCACCACAGAGAGGACAGGTGATGAGATCGGAGTACACGAGACAATCAATGACATCGCCACAGAGAGGGCAGGTGATGAGATCTGAGTACACGAGACAATCAATGACATCACCACAGAGAGGACAGGTGATGAGATCTGAGTTCACGAGACAATCAATAACATCGCCACAGAGAGGACAGGCGATGAGATCTGAGTACACGAGACAATCAATGACATCACCATACAGGCAACAGGTGATGAGATCTGTGTACACGAGACAATCAATGACATCCCCACAGAGAGGACATGTGATGAGATCTGAGTACACGAGACAATCAATGACATCGCCACAGAGAGGACAGGCGATGAGATCTGAGTACACGAGACAATCAATGACATCACCACAGAGAGGACAGGTGATGAGATCTGAGTACACGAGACAATCAATGACATCGCCACAGAGAGGACAGGCGATGAGATCGGAGTACATGAGACAATCAATGACATCACCACACAGGCAACAGGCGCTGAGATCAGTGTACATGAGACAATCAATGACGTCGCCACAGAGAGGACAGGCGATGAGATCTCAGTACACGAGACAATCAATGACATCACCACACAGGCAACAGGCGATGAGATCTGTGTACATGAGACAATCAATGACATCGCCACAGAGAGGACAGGCGATGAGATCTGAGAACCCGAGACAATCAATGACATCGCCACATCGAGGACAGGTAATGAGATCTGAGTACATGAGACAATCAATGACATCGTCACAGAGAGGACAGGTGATGAGATCGGAGTACACGAGACAATTAATGACATCACCACAGAGAGGACAAGTGATGAGATCTGTGTACACGAGACAATCAATGACGTCGCCACAGAGAGGACAGACGATGAGATCTGAGTACACGAGACAATCAATGACATCACCACAGAGAGGACAAGTGATGAGATCTGAGTACACAAGACAATCAATGACATCACCACAGAGAGGACAAGTGATGAGATCTGTGTACACGAGACAATCAATGACATCGTCACAGAGAGGACAAGTGATGAGATCTGTGTTCACAAGACAATCAATGACATTGCCAGAGAGAGGACAGGCGATGAGATCTGTGTACACTAGCCAATCAATGACATCGCCACAGAGAGGACAGGCGATGAGATCTGAGAACCCGAGACAATCAATGACATCGCCACATCGAGGACAGGTGATGAGATCTGAGTACATGAGACAATCAATGACATCGTCACAGAGAGGACAGGTGATGAGATCGGAGTACACGAGACAATTAATGACATCACCACACAGGCAACAGGTGATGAGATCTGAGTACACGAGACAATCAATGACATCGCCACAGAGAGGTCAGGCGATGAGATCTGACTACACGAGACAATCAATGACATCGCCACAGAGAGGTCAGGCGATGAGATCTGAGTACACGAGACAATCAATGACATCGCCACAGAGAGGTCAGGCGATGAGATCTGTGTACATGAGACAAGACAATCAATGACATCACCACAGAGAGGACAGGCGATGAGATCTGTGTACACGAGACAATCAATGACATCACCACAGAGAGGACAGGTGATGAGATCTGAGTACACGAGACAATCAATGACATCGCCACAGAGAGGACAGGCGATGAGATCTGTGTACACGAGACAATCAATGACATCACCACACAGGCAGCAGACGATGAGATCTGTGTTCACGAGACAATTAATGACATCGCCACAGAGAGGGCAGGCGATGAGATCTGTGTACATGAGACGAGACAATCAATGACATCGCCACAGAGAGGACAGGCGATGAGATCTGTGTACACTAGCCAATCAATGACATCGCCACAGAGAGGACAGGCGATGAGATCTGTGTACATGAGACGAGACAATCAATGACATCGCCACAGAGAGGACAGGCGATGAGATCTGTGTACACGAGGCAATCAATGACATCACCACACAGGCAACAGGTGATGAGATCTGTGTGCACGAGACAATCAATGACATCGCCAAAGAGAGGACAGGCGATGAGATCTGTGTACACGAGACAATCAATGACATCGCTACAGAGAGGACAGGCGATGAGATCTGTGTACACGAGACAATCAATGACATCGCCACAGAGAGGACAGGTGATGAGATCTGAGTACACGAGACAATCAATGACATCGCCACAGAGAGGACAGGCGATGAGATCTGAGTACACGAGACAATCAATGACATCACCACACAGGCAACAGGCACTGAGATCAGTGTACACGAGACAATCAATGACGTCGCCACAGAGAGGACAGGTGATGAGATCTCAGTACACGAGACAATCAATGACATCACCACACAGGCAACAGGCGATAAGATCTGTGTACATGAGACAATCAATGACATCGCCACACAGGCAACAGGTGATGAGATCTGAGTACACGATACAATCAATGACATCACTACACAGGCAACAGGCGATGAGATCTGTGTACATGAGACAATCAATGACATCGCCACAGAGAGGACAGGCGATGAGATCTGAGAACCCGAGACAATCAATGACATCGTCACAGAGAGGACAGGTGATGAGATCGGAGTACACGAGACAATTAATGACATCACCACACAGGCAACAGGGGATGAGATCTGAGTACACAAGACAATCAATGACATCGCCACAGAGAGGTCAGGCGATGAGATCTGAGTACACGAGACAATCAATGACATCACCACACAGGCAGCGTGTGATGAGATCTGAGTACACAAGACAATCAATGACATCGCCACAGAGAGGACAGGCGATGAGATCTGTGTTCATGAGACAATTAATGACATCGCCACAGAGAGGACAGGCGATGAGATCTGTGTGCACTAGCCAGTCAATGACATCACCACAGAGAGGACAGGCGATGAGATCTGTGTACATGAGACAAGACAATCAATGACATCACCACCGAGAGGACAGGCGATGAGATCTGTGTACACGAGACAATCAATGACATCGCCAGAGAGAGGACAGGCGATGAGATCTGTGTACACGAGACAATCAATGACATCGCCACAGAGAGGACAGACGATGAGATCTGAGTACACGAGACAATCAATGACATCGCCACAGAGAGGACAGGCGATGAGATCTGTGTACATGAGACAAGACAATCAATGACATCACCACAGAGAGGACAGGCGATGAGATCTGTGTACACGAGACAATCAATGACATCACCACAGAGAGGACAGGTGATGAGATCTGAGTACACGAGACAATCAATGACATCGCCACAGAGAGGACAGGCGATGAGATCTGTGTACACAAGACAATCAATGACATCACCACACAGGCAGCAGACGATGAGATCTGTGTTCACGAGACAATTAATGACATCGCCACAGAGAGGGCAGGCGATGAGATCTGTGTACATGAGACGAGACAATCAATGACATCGCCACAGAGAGGACAGGCGATGAGATCTGTGTACACTAGCCAATCAATGACATCGCCACAGAGAGGACAGGCGATGAGATCTGTGTACATGAGACGAGACAATCAATGACATCGCCACAGAGAGGACAGGCGATGAGATCTGTTTACACGAGACAATCAATGACATCACCACACAGGCAACAGGTGATGAGATCTGTGTGCACGAGACAATCATTGACATCGCCAAAGAGAGGACAGGCGATGAGATCTGTGTACACAAGACAATCAATGACATCGCCACAGACAGGTCAGGCGATGAGATCGGAGTACACGAGACAATCAATGACATCGCCACAGAGAGTACAGGCGACGAGATCTGAGTACACGAGACAATCAATGACATCACCACAGAGAGGACAGGTGATGAGATCTGAGTTCACGAGACAATCAATGACATCGCCACAGAGAGGACAGGCGATGAGATCTGAGTACACGAGACAATCAATGACATCACCATTCAGGCAACAGGTTATGAGATCTGTGTACACGAGACAATCAATGACATCCCCACAGAGAGGACAGGTGATGAGATCTGAGTACACGAGACAATCAATGACATCGCCACAGAGAGGATAGGCGATGAGATCTGAGTACACGAGACAATCAATGACATCGCCACAGAGAGGACAAGTGATGAGATCTGAGTACACGAGACAATCAATGACATCACCACACAGGCAACAGGCACTGAGATCAGTGTACACGAGATAATCAATGACGTCACCACAGAGAGGACAGGCGATGAGATCTCAGTACACGAGACAATCAATGACATCACCACACAGGCAACAGGTGATGAGATCTGAGTACACAAGACAATCAATGACATCACCACACAGGCAACAGGCGATGAGATCTGTGTACATGAGACAATCAATGACATCACCACAGAGAGGACAGGCGATGAGATCTGAGAACCCGAGACAATCAATGACATCGCCACATCGAGGACAGGTGATGAGATCTGAGTACATGAGACAATCAATGACATCGTCACAGAGAGGACAGGTGATGAGATCGGAGTACACGAGACAATTAATGACATCACCACACAGGCAACAGGTGATGAGATCTGAGTACACGAGACAATCAATGACATCGTCACAGAGATTACAGGTGATGAGATCGGAGTACACGAGACAATTAAGGACATCACCACACAGGCAACAGGTGATGAGATCTGAGTACACGAGACAATCAACGACATGATTCTAAGCAGCCGTTTTAAAGTTAGCATTTACCGCGAGGTTATAATGCACTTAGACCTATATGTCTGGCTGCATCACAGACAACCCCGGAGAATGGTCTCCGAAGGCTGCAGAGGGGCTCTGCTTATGCAGGGGCACCCTCTCATGTAAAACCCAGCACCCTGCCTTCAGGATTGATAAGGCCTGCCATAGGGGTGACTGATAGGTTTTTAAGTGTAGTGATTTAGATAGATATAGTGAACCTATATCTTAAGTGAGTGGTGCAAGCACCAGCTTACACAGTCTGCTGTGGCAGGCTTGTCGTGTCAATTTGAATGGCCTCTCCGGGGTGGCATAATACATGCTTCAGCCCATGGGAGGCCTCTGGGGTACCTATGCCCTGGGTACATGGTGCACCATATACTAGGGACTGATAAGGGTACCCCAGTATCCAATCTGGAGTGTACCTAAAGTACAGACATAGCAATTTAAGGGAGAAAGCAGATAGACTGGGGTTCTGGATAGCAGGATCCCAGTCAGACTAGTCCAAAACAGTGTGACATCAGCAAAAAGTGGGGGTAACTATAAGAAGCAAATACTACTTTCCTACAGGTAACACGGGTACCTCGGTACTCACTGGTGGGTTGGCCTTAGGACCTCCTATGTTCCAAAGGGTTTGCTCGAAGTCCTCGTAGAAGTGTCCTTAACTTGTAACTTTACAACCGCGACTTTCCCATAGAGTTGCACGGAACATGCGGTCGTGTTCACACACTGCACCCGTCCTCCGTGGGCTCCCTGTGTCACTCCTCTGGGTCCCACCGATTCTACGTGCTCTAGGCACTGTGTCTAGTTAAGTCGTGACTGTTATACCATTTTTTTTTAGTAAATGGTTCGGTCTCCCCCTGGAGCCCGCTGTGTATTTTGCTACTTACGAATGTTCTATTGATTCAGTATTGTGTGCTTTGTGCCCTAGTCTCGTGTAGAGACTCGTAGAGAGTGTTATATTAATAAATACATATTTTTATATAACTACTGTGTGGTTCTCCTTTCATTTAGTCATTCAGGAGGTGATGTTCTGGTAAAACAAGCTGCTTTACATTCCTTCAAGATTAAGCCTGAAGGCTGCTCTCCACAGCTACCACTAGGATAGCTTTCTAAAGGTTATCTTTGACCTCATACATCATAAGGGTCGTGTGACTGGTACAAGGTGCCCACTTTAATTAGTGGACAGCATATACCAGGCCACCTTCTCACATTGGTGTGCAGCAGTTGGGATTCAAGCTTGCTATTGTTTTACCAGATAAATCTCATTGAGTGATTAACTGAAAACCACTAAGTATTAGGCACATATAATACATAAAGATTAGAATAAGTAAGTTCTACTGAACTTGGAGTTGGGTAAGCCAAGGGTCTAGCACACCCTTTCCCCAACTCAAGAAAGTTTCGTCTCCACTAGGTTAGGCAGGTGCTTACACCACACAAAGTATGTCTTCTAGAGAAGAAGCCAGTGGCTCTCTGCCAACTAGATACAATGGCCTCTCATTTTCAGAATTGAGAGCCATGTGTGCATCTAGGAAGCTGAAGACAGGGAGAACAGCAAACACCCAACGTCTCATTGAGATTTTGCTCTCAGATGACCTTAGGAAGACCCCATGGTCTGATGAGGTAGATAGAGTGGGTGGGGCAGGGAATGAGGAAAGGCCAGGAAGTGAAACTTTCTTTGACCTGGACTCAAACCCTGACCAGGAGAATCAAGATGATTCTAACCTGGACAATACAGAACTTCCTTTAGGTGGGGAGAAGGCCCCAGTGGCCCTCTCTTTACTCCACCAGGAAGAGTACAGAGTTTACCTAGGAGATCCAGATCTCCCTCTGTAGAATCTCATCACTCAGGAACTTCTGTAGGGACTTCCATATCAAATAAGAGGGAATCCTCTTATGATAGACAGTGCCAATTTCTAGAGCTTGAGAGAGTCAAGCTCGGGCTCAAGAAAGAGCAATTGGCCCTAGACAGGGAATCCCTAGAGCTCCAGAGAGCAACAAAGAGATTGGGACTAGAGTCCCATGGTGGCAGCAACAGTGTCCCTAGAACTAGAGAGTATTCTCATGATCATAGGAACCTGAGCAAGATAGTCCCTCCCTATCAGAGTGGGGATGACATCCACAAATGGATAACTGCACTAGAAAGGGCCTGTAAAATACAGAGGGTCCCTCAGGAGCAGTGGGCAGCTATCTTGTGGCTCTCCTTTGCTGACAAAGGTAGAGATAAGCTCCTCACTGTTAGAGAAGAGGATGCTGATAATTACTCAGTCTTGAAGAGTGCTCTCATTGATGGGTTTGGCTTAACCACTGAGCAATACAAGATTATGTTCAGAGACACCCAGAAGGCACAGACTCAGGACTGGGTTGACTTTTTGTAGATTGTGCTACTAAGGCTCTGGAAGGCTGGTTACTTGGCAGTAAAGTGAATGATTTTAAAGAATTGTACAATTTAATTATGAGGTGCAGATCCTTAATAATTGCCAAAACCAGTTGTTGCATCAGTACTTGGTTGATTCTGATCTGACCTCTCCCCAAGAATTGGGAAAGAAGGCAGACAAATGGGTCAGAACCTGGGTGAAGCAGTAAACTCAGAATCACGGTGGTGACCAAAAGAAGCAAGATGCTTAAACCTCAGATAAGGGTGGGGAGAAGGGTAAAGACCAGACGTCTTCACAAGGGCCCCAAAAACCTGCATCTCGGGGGGAGTCACAGTCTAACAAAGGAAAAGGCAAAAAGAAACCTTGGTGTCATATCTGTAGAGAGAAGACACATTGAACAAAGGATGCCAATTGTCCAAGGGCCAAGGAATCTACTCCAGCCACCACTGCCCCTAAGGCAACTGTTCCCCCTAGCTCAGTTCCAAGTGGTGGTGCACAGAACAAGGGTATAGTAGGGTTAACCTTGGGATCTGAGATGGATTCTGGCCTAGTCAGAGTTCCAACTCAGGCTGTTTTGGTCTGTGATGGGGGCATGGATATTGCCTCCTTATTTGTCAGTCCCAGTAACCTGGGCAAGTACAGACAATAGCCTTTGATCAATGGTAAGGAGGCCATGGCATACAGGGACACAGGTGCAAGTGTCACAATGGTGACAAAAGATCTTGTGGCCCCTGAACAGATCATACTTGGTGAGATGTACCAAGTGACCAATGCAAGCAATGTCAGGACAGACCATTCCTTGGCAGTTGTAAATTTCACCTGTGGAGGGGTAACTGGCCCTAAGAAGGTTGTGGTTAGCTCAGACCTCCCTGTAGAATGCTTGTTGGGCAATGATTTGGAGACTTCAGCTTGGGCTGAAGTGGAACTCAGGACACATGCAGAAATGCTGGGCATCCCTGCAGATGTGTTTGCCATGACTAGGTCACAGGCAAAAATGTCTTCCACTGAACAGGCCCTGGATCCTGAAAAGATGGACCAGGTGCCTTCCAAGAGAAGGAGCAGAAGGGGTAAGGCAGTGTCTTCCCCCCTGCCTCAGAGTGAGGATCAGTCTCCTGAGGGAGATGATCTCAGTCCCTGTGAAGGAACTGTCTCAGAGGAACTTGAACCTGACCAGGTTGAGTTCTTGGGGACAGGGGGCCCTTCCAGGGCAGATCTGAGCCAGGAGCAGCTGAGCTGCCCCTCTCTTGAACCCCTCAGACAGCAAGCTGCTGCTGAGGCTGCTGGGAGTGCCAGTGGGTCCCACAGGATCTACTGGGAGGATGGACTTCTGTATTCAGAGGGTAGAGACCCCAAGCCTGGTGCTACCAGGAAGTTGGTTATACCTCTGAAGTTTAGAGGCTTCCTATTGTCACTGGCACATGATATCCCATTAGCAGGACACTTAGGCCAAAGTAAGACCTGGAACAGGCTTGCCCTCACTTTCACTGGCCTCACATGTCAGAGGACACAAAGGAGTTTTGTTGCTCCTATATCACTTGCCAATCCAGTGGTAAGGCAGGTGGTACTACAAAGGCCCCCCTGATACCACTACCTGTGGTGGGGGTTCCCTTTGAGAGGGTTGGGATTGACATTGTTGGTCCCATGGATCCTCCAACTGCATCTGGGCACAGATTCATACTAGTGGTGGTGGACCATGCCACTAGGTATCCAGAGGCAATTTCACTTAGGACTACCACATCTCCTGCTGTGGCTAGAGCTCTCCTGGGAGTCTTTGCCAGAGTGGGTTTTCCTAAGGAGGTAGTATCAGACAGAGGTACAAACTTTATGTCTGGTTATCTTACTGCTATGTGGAAGGAGTGTGGAGTGAATTACAAATTCACCACACCATATCACCCACAATGCAATGGGTTAGTTGAGAGATTCAACAAAACCCTCAAGGGCATGATAAAAGGTCTCCCTGAAAAGCTTAGGCGCAGATGGGACATCCTTTTGCCCTGCCTTCTTTTTGCCTACAGAGAGGTTCCTCAGAAGGGGGTTGGCTACAGCCCTTTTGAACTTCTGTTTGGACATCCAGTTAGGGGTCCCTTATGTTTAGTTAAGGAGGGATGGGAGTTACCTCTCAAACCACCTAAACAGGACATAGTGGACTATGTACTTGGTCTCCGCTCCAGGATGGCTGAATACATGAAGAAGGCATCCAAAAACCTTGAGGCTAGCCAGGAATTACAAAAAGCCTGGCATGACCAAAATGCTATTTTGACTGTGCATCAGCCAGGACAGAAGGTATGGGTGTTGGAGCCTGTGGCCCCAGAAGCTCTCCAGGACAAGTGGAGTGGGTCCCATACCATTCTTGAGCAAAAGGGAGAGGTTACCTACCTGGTGGACCTTGGAACTCCCAGGAGCCCCCATAGGGTGCTCCATGTGAACAGGCTCAAGCCATATGTGGACAGGGCAGACATGGACTTGCTCATGGCTACTGATGAGGGACAGGAGGAAAAGAGTGATCCACTCCCTGACCTCCTCTCACAGAACCCTGATGATGGTTCAGTTGATGGTGTAGATTTGGCAGGCAGCCTCACTGACCAGCAGCAAACTGATTGTAGGCAAGTCCTGAATCAGTTCAGACATATGTTTTCACTGACTCCAAGTCAGACTACCTGGTGCACCCATGAGGTGGACACAGGTGACAGTCTGCCTGTTAAAAATAAGATTAACAGGCAACCTGATCATGTCAGGGACTGTATCAGGACTGAAGTCCAGAAGATGTTGGAACTGGGAGTGATTGAGCCCTCAGATAGCCCTTGGGCTAGTCCAGTAGTCTTAGTACCAAAACCTCACACCCAGGGTGGTAAGAAAGAGATGAGGTTCTGTGTTGACTACAGGGGACTCAATGAAGTCACTAGGACTGATGCTCATCCAATTCCAAGGGCAGATGAACTAATTGATACTTTGGCCTCAGCCAAGTTCTTAAGTACATTTTACCTTACAGCTGGTTACTGGCAAATCAGATTAGCTGAGGATGCTAAACCAAAACAGCATTTTCAACCCCTAGTGGGCACTACCAATTTGTGGTGATGCCTTTTGGCTTGAAGAATGCACCTGCCACATTTCAAAGGCTGGTGAACAAAGTTCTCACAGGTCTGGAAGCCTATAGTGCAGCATATCTAGATGATATTGCTGTCTTTAGCTCCACCTGGGAGGATCACCTGGTCCACCTGAGAAATGTTCTGGAGGCCCTGCAAAAGGCAGGCCTCACTATCAAGGCCACCAAGTGCCAGATAGGGCAGAGTAAGGTTGTATACCTGGGCCACCTTGTGGGTGGCGGCCAGGTTCAACCATTGCAGAGCAAAATCCAAACCATCATGGATTGGGTTGCTCCAACTATCCAGACTCAGGTCAGAGCTTCCTTGGGCCTGACTGGGTACTACAGGAGGTTTGTCAAAGGATATGTCTCCATAGTGACCCCTTTGAATGACTTAACTTCAAAAGAATGCCTAAGAAAGTTCAGTGGACAGTTAGCTGTCAAAAGGCATTTGATGACCTGAAGCAGGCCATGTGCACTGCTCCCATTCTGCAAAGTCCTGACTATTCCAAACAATTCATTGTTCAAACTGATGCATCTGAGCTGGGGTTAGGGGCTGTGTTATCACAACTGAATGAAGAGGGTCAGGATAAGCCAGTAGCTTTTATAAGCAGAAGGCTGACCCCCAGAGAGAAACGTTGGTCAGCTATTGATAGGGAAGCCTTTGCTGTGGTTTGGGCTCTGAAGAAGCTGAGGCCATTCTTGTTTGGCACTCACTTCATTGTTCAGACAGACCATAAGCCCCTCTTATGGCTAAAACAGATGAAGGGTGAAAACCCCAAACTTTTGAGTTGGTCCATTGCCCTACAGGGGATGGACTATACAGTGGAAGATAGACCTGGGAGTAACCCTGCCAATGCAGATGGACTCTCCAGATATTTCCACTTAGAACATGAAGACTCAACTGGTCAAGGTTAGTTTAATGTCCTTGCGTTTTGGGGGGTTGGGGTTGTGTAGGAAAGTAGTATCTGCTTCTTATGGTTACCCCCACTTTTTGCTGATGTCACACTGTTTTGGACTAGTCTGACTGGGATCCTGCTATCCAGGACCCCAGTCTATCTGCTTTCTCCCTTAAATTGCTATGTCTGTACTTTAGGTACACTACAGATTGGATACTGGGGTACCTTTATCAGTCCCTAGTATATGGTACACCATGTACCCAGGGCATAGGTACCCCAGAGGCCTTCCATGGGCTGAAGCATGTAGTATGCCACCCCTGAGAGGCCATTCAAAATGACACGACAGGCCTGCTACAGCAGACTGTGTAAGCTGGTGCTTGCACCACTCATTTAAGATATAGGTTCACTATATCTATCTAAATCACTACACTTAAAAATCAGTCACCCCTGTGGCAGGCCTTATCAATCCTGAAGGCAGGGTGCTGGGTTTTAAGTGAGAGGGTGCCCCTGCATGAGCAGAGTCCCTCTGCAGCCTTCAGAGACCAATCTCCAGGGTTGTCTGTGATGCAGCCAGACATATAGGTCTAAGTGCATTATAACCTCGCGGTAAATGCTAACTTTAAAACGGCTGCTTAGAAACATGTCGTGTTTGGTGTCAAACACCTTGGAATCATACCTCCACACCAGTTTGTATGATTCCACCCTTCTGAAGGGACATATGTGGGTCACCGGTCTACCCAGTACCAGCTTTCTCGACCTGGGCAGCACAAAATGGACGCCGCCAGCCGCAGACACGATTCTGGTTTTTTCAGTGAATTTCTAAGGTTTTTTAAATGCTAATTTCTAACTATAACGTGCCTGAAACCTATGGTTTTTTCAGTGAATTTCAAAGGTTTTTTAAATGCTAATTTCTAACTATAACATGCCTGAAACCTATGGTTTTTTCAGTGAATTTCAAAGGTTTTTTAAATGCTAATTTCTAACTATGCCTACAAAGGTAGGACATGTGAAGAAAGAGGAAGAAAAGCGCACAAAGAAGCAAGACAAATGCAGAAAGAGGCAACAGAAGTCCAGAAAGACGAAGAAAAGTGCAAGAAGAAGCAAGAGATGTGCAGAAAGAACCAACAGAGGAGCAGAAAGTCCTCCTGTGCCCCCAACTTATTGCTGACGGGTACTGGTGGTAACTGACTCTGACTAACTCGACCCTAGAGCCAGTGCTATGCTAAAAGACACTTAGAATACAGTGAAAACACCTACATACACTAGGGAACACTATGCGTTGGGGTACCCCTGTGATTAGCATGACCTCCTCTGTATTTGCCATGAGTTAGTGCCTGGGTCATTGGATGAGTACATGGGTACGGACTGGATGATTAGAGTACTGCAAGGAGAGTGGATGGTGAATTTATAAACGCTTGTGTTTTGGCGGAGTGATTGGATAAGGACATGGAACTGGTTGGGTGATTGGAGGAGTGCATGGGTAGTGACAAGGAGATGGCTGGACTGCATCAGTAGTCCTCAGGAGATAGTAGCAGTGCATGTGTTAGTGCCTGCATCATTGCATGAGTACATGGGTAGTGACTGGATGATTAGAGTACTGCAAGGAGAGTGCAGGGTGAATTTATAAGTGCTTGTGTTTTGGCGGAATGATTGGATAAGTACATGGTGCTCGCTGGGTGATTGGAGGAGTGCATGGGTAGTGACAGGGCGATGGCTGGACTGCATCAGTAGTGCTCAGGGTATTGTAGCAGTGCATGAGTTAGTGCATGGGTCATTGCATGAGTGCATGGGTACTGACTGGATGATTAGAGTAATGCAAGGAGAGTGCATGGTGAATTTATAAGTGCTTGGGTTTTGGCGGAGTGATTGGATAAGTACATGGTGCTCGCTGGGTGATCGGAGGAGTGCATGGGTAGTGACAGGGCAATGGCTGGACTGCATCAGTAGTGCTCAGAGTATTGCAGCAGTGCATGAGTTAGTGCATGGGTCATTGCATGAGTGCATGGGTACTGACTGGATGATTAGAGTACTGCAAGGCGAGTGCATGGTGAATCTATAAGTGCTTGGGTTTTGGCGGAGTTATTGGATAAGTACATGGTGCTGGCTGGGTGATTGGAGGAGTGCATGGGTAGTGACAAAGAGATGGCTGGGCTGCATCAGTAGTGCTCAGGGGATTGTAGCAGTGCATGTGTTAGTGCCTGGGTCATTGCATGAGTACATGGGTAGTGACTGGATGATTAGAGTACTGCAAGGAGAGTGGATGGTGAATTTATAAACGCTTGTGTTTTGGCGGAGTGATTGGATAAGGAGAGGACATGGAACTGGTTGGGTGATTGGAGGAGTGCATGGGTAGTGACAAGGAGATGGCTGGACTGCATCAGTAGTCCTCAGGGGATTGTAGCAGTGCATGAGTTAGTGCATGGGTCATTGCGTGAGTGCATGGGTACTGACTGGATGATTAGAGTAATGCAAGGAGAGTGCACAGTGAATTTATAAGTGCTTCGGTTTTGGCGGAGTGATTGGAAAAGTACATGGTGCTCGCTGGGTGATCGGAGGAGTGCATGGGTAGTAACAGGGCGATGGATGGACTGCATCAGTAGTGCTCAGAGTATTGTAGCAGTGCATGAGTTAGTGCATGGGTCATTGCATGAGTGCATGGGTACTGACTGGATGATTAGAGTACAGCAAGGAGAGTGAATGGTGAATCTATAAGTGCTTGGGTTTTGGCGGAGTGATTGGATAAGTACATGGTGCTGGCTGGGTGATTGGAGGAGTGCATGGGTAGTGACAGGGCGATGGCTGGACTGCATCAGTAGTGCTCAGTGAATTGTAGCAGTGCATGAGTTAGTGCCTGGGTCATTGGATGAGTACATTGGTAGTGACTGGATGATTAGAGTACTGCAAGGAGAGTGCATGGTGAATTTACAAGTGCTTGTGTTTTGGCGCAGTGATTAGATAAGGAGATGGAACTGGCTTGGTGATTGGAGGAGTGCATGGGTAGTGACAAGGAGATGACTGGACTGCATCAGTAGTGCTCAGGGGATTGTAGCAGTGCATGTTTTAGTGCCTGGGTCATTGCATGAGTACATGGGTAGTGACTGGATGATTAGAGTACTGCAAGGAGAGTGCATGGTGAATTTATAAGTGCTTGTGTTTTGGCGGAGTGATTGGATAAGTACATGGTCCTCGCTGGGTGATTGGAGGAGTGCATGGGTAGTGACAGGGCAACGGCTGGACTGCATCAGTAGTGCTCAGGGTATTGTAGCAGTGCATGAGTTAGTGCATGGGTCATTGCATGAGTGCATGGGTACTGACTGGATGATTAGAGTAATGCAAGGAGAGTGCATGGTGAATTTATAAGTGCTTGGGTTTTGGCAGAGTGATTGGATAAGTACATGGTGCTCGCTGGGTGATAGGAGGAGTGCATGGGTAGTGACAGGGCGATGGCTGGACTGCATCAGTAGTGCTCAGAGTATTGTAGCAGTGCATGAGTTAGTGCCTGGGTCATTGGATGAGTACATGGGTACTGACTGGATGATTAGAGTACTGCAAGGAGAGTGGATGGTGAATTTATAAACGCCTGTGTTTTGGCGGAGTGATTGGATAAGGAGAGGACATGGAACTGGTTGGGTGATTGGAGGAGTGCATGGGTAGTGACAAGGAGATGGCTGGACTGCATCAGTAGTCCTCAGGGGATTGTAGCAGTGCATGTGTTAGTGCCTGCTTCATTGCATGAGTACATGGGTAGTGACTGGATGATTAGAGTACTGCAAGGAGAGTGCATGGTGAATTTATAAGTGCTTGTGTTTTGGCGGAGTGATTGGATAAGTACATGGTGCTCGCTGAGTGATTGGAGGAGTGCATGGGTAGTGACAGGGCGATGGCTGGACTGCATCAGTAGTGCTGAGGGTATTGTAGCAGTGCATGAGTCAGTGCATGGGTCATTGCATGAGTGCATGGGTACTGACCGGATGATTAGAGTAATGCAAGGAGAGTGCACAGTGAATTTATAAGTGCTTCGGTTTTGGCGGAGTGATTGGAAAAGTACATGGTGCTCGCTGGGTGATCGGAGGAGTGCATGGGTAGTAACAGGGCGATGGCTGGACTGCATCAGTAGTGCTCAGAGTATTGTAGCAGTGCATGAGTTAGTGCATGGGTCATTGCATGAGTGCATGGGTACTGACTGGATGATTAGAGTACTGCAAGGAGAGTGAATGGTGAATCTATAAGGGCTTGGGTTTTGGCGGAGTGATTGGATAAGTACATGGTGCTGGCTGGGTGATTGGAGGAGTGCATGGGTAGTGACAGGGCGATGGCTGGACTGCATCAGTAGTGCTCAGTGGATTGTAGCAGTGCATGTGTTAGTGCCTGGGTCATTGCATGAGTACATGGGTACTGACTGGATGATTAGAGTACTGCAAGGAGAGTGTATGGTGAATTTACAAGTGCTTCTGTTTTGGCGCAGTGATTAGATAAGGACATGGAACTGGCTGGGTGATTGGAGGAGTGCATGGGTAGTGACAAGGAGATGGCTGGACTGCATCAGTAGTGCTCAGGGAATTGTAGCAGTGCATGTGTTAGTGCCTGGGGCATTGCATGAGTACATGGGTAGTGACTGGATGATTAGAGTACTGCAAGGAGAGTGCATGGTGAATTTATAAGTGCTTGTGTTTTGGCGGAGTGATTGGATAAGTACATGGTGCTCGCTGAGTGATTGGAGGAGTGCATGGGTAGTGACAGGGCGATGGCTGGACTGCATCAGTAGTGCTGAGGGTATTGTAGCAGTGCATGAGTTAGTGCATGGGTCATTGCATGAGTGCATGGGTACTGACCGGATGATTAGAGTAATGCAAGGAGAGTGCACAGTGAATTTATAAGTGCTTCGGTTTTGGCGGAGTGATTGGAAAAGTACATGGTGCTCGCTGGGTGATCGGAGGAGTGCATGGGTAGTAACAGGGCGATGGCTGGACTGCATCAGTAGTGCTCAGAGTATTGTAGCAGTGCATGAGTTAGTGCATGGGTCATTGCATGAGTGCATGGGTACTGACTGGATGATTAGAGTACTGCAAGAGAGTGAATGGTGAATCTATAAGGGCTTGGGTTTTGGCGGAGTGATTGGATAAGTACATGGTGCTGGCTGGGTGATTGGAGGAGTGCATGGGTAGTGACAGGGCGATGGCTGGACTGCATCAGTAGTGCTCAGTGGATTGTAGCAGTGCATGTGTTAGTGCCTGGGTCATTGCATGAGTACATGGGTACTGACTGGATGATTAGAGTACTGCAAGAAGAGTGTATGGTGAATTTACAAGTGCTTCTGTTTTGGCGCAGTGATTAGATAAGGACATGGAACTGGCTGGGTGATTGTAGGAGTGCATGGGTAGTGACAAGGAGATGGCTGGACTGCATCAGTAGTGCTCAGGGAATTGTAGCAGTGCATGTGTTAGTGCCTGGGTCATTGCATGAGTACATGGGTAGTGACTGGATGATTAGAGTACTGCAAGGAGAGTGCATGGTGAATTTATAAGTGCTTGTGTTTTGGCGGAGTGATTGGATAAGTACATGGTGCTCGCTGGGTGATTGGAGGAGTGCATGGGTAGTGACAGGGCAATGGCTGGACTGCATCAGTAGTGCTCAGGGTATTGTAGCAGTGCATGAGTTAGTGCATGGGTCATTGCATGAGTGCATGGTTACTGACTGGATGATTAGAGTAATGCAAGGAGATTGCATGGTGAGTTTATAAGTGCTTGGGTTTTGGCAGAGTGATTGGATAAGTACATGGTGCTCGCTGGGTGATAGGAGGAGTGCATGGGTAGTGACAGGGCAATGGCTGGACTGCATCAGTAGTGCTCAGAGTATTGTAGCAGTGCATGAGTTAGTGCCTGGGTCATTGGATGAGTACATGGGTACTGTCTGGATGATTAGAGTACTGCAAGGAAAGTGGATGGTGAATTTATAAACGCCTGTGTTTTGGCGGAGTGATTGGATAAGGAGAGGACATGGAACTGGTTGGGTGATTGGAGGAGTGCATGGGTAGTGACAAGGAGATGGCTGGACTGCATAAGTAGTCCTCAGGGGATTGTAGCAGTTCATGTGTTAGTGCCTGCGTCATTGCATGAGTACATGGGTAGTGACTGGATGATTAGAGTACTGCAAGGAGAGTGCATGGTGAATTTATAAGTGCTTGTGTTTTGGCGGAGTGATTGGATAAGTACATGGTTCTCGCTGAGTGATTGGAGGAGTGCATGGGTAGTGACAGGGCGATGGCTGGACTGCATCAGTAGTGCTGAGGGTATTGTAGCAGTGCATGAGTTAGTGCATGGGTCATTGCATGAGTGCATGGGTACTGACTGGATGATTAGAGTAATGCAAGGAGAGTGCACAGTGAATTTATAAGTGCTTCGGTTTTGGCGGAGTGATTGGAAAAGTACATGGTGCTCGCTGGGTGATCGGAGGAGTGCATGGGTAGTAACAGGGCGATGGCTGGACTGCATCAGTAGTGCTCAGAGTATTGTAGCAGTGCATGAGTTAGTGCATGGGTCATTTCATGAGTGCATGGGTACTGACTGGATGATTAGAGTACTGCAAGGAGAGTGAATGGTGAATCTATAAGTGCTTGTGTTTTGGCGGAGTGATTGGATAAGTACATGGTGCTCGCTGAGTGATTGGAGGAGTGCATGGGTTGTGACAAAGAGATGGCTGGGCTGCATCAGTAGTGCTCAGGGGATTGTAGCAGTGCATGTGTTAGTGCCTGGGTCATTGCATGAGTACATGGGTAGTGACTGGATGATTAGAGTACTGCAAGGAGAGTGCATGGTGAATTTATAAGTGCTTGTGTTTTGGCGGAGTGATTGGATAAGTACATGGTGCTCGCTGAGTGATTGGAGGAGTGCATGGATAGTGACAGGGCAATGGCTGGACTGCATCAGTAATGCTCAGGGTATTGTAGCAGTGCATGAGTTAGTGCATGGGTCATTGCATGAGTGCATGGGTACTGACTGGATGATTAGAGTAATGCAAGGAGAGTGCACGGTGAATTTATAAGTGCTTCGGTTTTGGCGGAGGGATTGGATAAGTACATGGTGCTCACTGGGTGATCGGATGAGTGCATGGGGAGTGACAGGGCGATGGCTGGACTGCATCAGTAGTGCTCAGAGTATTGTAGCAGTGCATGAGTTAGTGCATGGGTCATTGCATGAGTGCATGGGTACTGACTGGATGATTAGAGTACTGCAAGGAGAGTGCATGGTGAATTTATAAGTGCTTGTGTTTTGGCGGAGTGATTGGATAAGTACATGGTGCTCGCTGAGTGATTGGAGGAGTGCATGGGTTGTGACAAAGAGATGGCTGGGCTGCATCAGTAGTGCTCGGGATTGTAGCAGTGCATGTGTTAGTGCCTGTGTCATTGCATGAGTACATGTGTAGTGACTGGATGATTAGAGTACTGCAAGGAGAGTGCATGGTGAATTTATAAGTGCTTGTGTTTTGGCGGAGTGATTTGATAAGTACATGGTGCTCGCTGGGTGATAGGAGGAGTGCATGGGTAGTGACAGGGCGATGGCTGGACTTCATCAGTAGTGCTCAGAGTATTGTGGCAGTGCATGAGTTAGTGCATGGGTCATTGCATGAGTGCATGGGTACTAACTGGATGATTGGAATACTGCAAGGAGAGTGCATGGTGAATTTATAAGTGCTTGGGTTTTGGCGGACTGATTGGATAAGTACACACATGTCACATCAGGCCCGCCCCCTCCCTCCACCAGTGTGCAAACGCGCCCCCTGGCGGGTTTTAAGTTGGGGGATTAATTCCCCTTGAATCCTGAGGGTCCCTGGGGCCAACTAGCCCACCAGGTACCTCCAGTAAGCGCCACAGAGCTGCGTTGCAGAGAGGTGGTCCAAGGTGTAGGAGAGTAGGATCTGCTT